>NDXB01012073.1:2421-13194 GCA_002631895.1 Agapornis roseicollis
GAGAAGAGCCGAGAAGAGAAGAGAAGAGAAGAGAAGAGAAGAGAAGAGAAGAGAAGAGAAGGAGTGACTTAAGGCATAGATTTGCTTCTCTCTTAGCGTGTAATTCATTAGTTCCTTTAATGAGTTTATGAATTTAAATATTCTCACACCTGCCTCTGTTCCCTATACACAGAATGAATGAACACTAACATTTTACATAACAAAGTACTCATTGTAGATCAATTCATTTAGTTGGAGAACACTAGTCCTATATAGCAGAAGCATTTTTAAAGACTGCTTCCTACTAACAAGATACCATGTATAATGCAATCTAGACAGAGCAGCTACTGCTCTTCTCCCATGTAGCATCAGGAAAATACTGGATTTCAGAAATTAAAGTATAAGGACTGGGAAAGAGAATTCATTAAGCTAATAATGTGAGCATCCCACTGACATCTTTAGGTCTCCTCTACAGGTGATTGAGTCCTTATTGCTTAAGCTCCTTAAGCCTGTCTGTACCAAGCAGATCACAGAATCACAGAACACAAGGTTGGAAAGTACCTCAAGGATCATCTGGTCCAACCTTTATTGGCAAAGCATGGTCTAGACTAGATGTCCCAACACCTTCTGCAGATCGACCTTACAGAGTGTTTTCTCCTGTCTTACCTAGTGTAGCAACCCTAAAATCAAATTAACTGTTTATCCATCTGGTGTGTTATTAGGCTGTATTTGCATTAACCCATTCCCAGTATGAAAGCCTGTACAACACAACAGAATGGCATGCTCCTGACATCATAGCTAGGACCTTATGAAACTTAACAACTGGGCAATAAAATGTCCAATGAAATTCAGTATAAATAAATAGGAAAAAACAATCCTAAACTGACATGTGAAATACGAGGCTCTCAGCATATTGCTATTTTCAGGAGCAAGATCCTGGAGCTATGGTTCACAGATTCATGAATCTATCAACTCAACGTTCAGCAACAGTCAAAAAAGCAAATGACAAATAGTGCATTACTGCATTATTCTAAGGAAAATAATATAAAACAAAATAGAGAGCATCATTGCATCACTACAGAAATATATAGATCACCTCTCAAATAGTGTGTGCAGCCTACCTCAGACATAGAGAACTGGAAGAGTTCAAAAGGCACAAGGTTGATCAAAGTATGGAACTGATCCCATGCCAGTTAGAAACCTTCAGTCTGCAAAAGAGACCACTGCACTAATGTCATGAGGAAATGTATAAAATCATGACTGTAGGTATGATATTTAGAAGACGCACTGTTACCCATTTATTGCAATACAAGAACCCGGTAAGGTAAGGATACCACTAAGTGCTGAGCTGCTAAAAGTAATTTAGCTGTGATTCTTCTTGTGACAGTAAGTTGTACAGTGCTGATGGAGAGAACAGAGAGCTTTAAGAAAGAGAAACCCACTAACTATGCCTAAAATCAGAAAAACACGTATCAGGCTTTAGTAGTTCCTAAGTTAACGTTAGTTGGAGCCCAAGAGCCTAAAGGAAAGTAGTAGCATGTATGTTCATGATTTTCCCCATATTCTCCCATAGTTCTTAGCCACTATCACAGCCAGGATATTGGAGTAGATGGTCACTGATCTGATCCTGTACAGCCACTCATGTGTTTTTGCTTCTTTTACTCTACCAACACCTAACATTTTTATTTACGAGATGGTATACCATCGACACACAAGAATTAGATCAGCAATTCTGATTGATAACTTAGTTTATTTTCCAATTGGATAAGTGTCTCATCAGAAACAACAGTAATTTATCCTTTCTGTACTATGTCCTGATTACAAACAGCATAAAAGGAAACAATTCAGCAGCAAATGAAAACAGATCAAAGTAACAGATGCCCTGCTAAGGGCATTACTTTTAAAAGACAGAAGTATTTTGATCATCATTGTACATCTGGTCTTCAAAAGAAAACGGTACCACAGCTACCATAGGATTAAAAGTCACGTCACAGTTGCCATTGATTTTTCTAGCTCTTTACTGTTCTTCACATCAGGCTCTTGCCTGTCTCTAAAAATACTTTCAGATTACACACAATAAATAGCACTCAAATATAACTAAAGTTCTAAAGAAACATTAACGGATTCCATTCCTTTATCATCACTGAATGACAAAAGGTTGAATTGCTCCCAGGCTTCAGTTCCACTAGTCAAAGAAGGCGTGGGCAGACGTAATAAGGTAAAAATGATTTTCAAAGAACTTATTTGTATGTTGTCCTATAGAAGTTGGATACAGGTAAGAAAGAGAACTAAATCCAAATCCCACAGCTGTCTGATGTCAAAACTGACAAGTGCATTCTCTTCTCCTTCTAGAAGATACTCTGTTTGTATGTGATTTCATCTGAAAATCTGCTGGGCAAGCCCAGCCTCAGAGCGCCATGAAAGCTTTTTGGAGACAGGGAAAGTGAAAGAAATTCTGTAGATACATAAATATTTGGAAGTAACAAAAATGAAATCAAGAGAACTGGAACTAGAAACAGTAACGTCTAGATTTTAAAATATGACTTTGATACATGTCATACTGATGACATTGATCAACTTGCTTCTCATTTACAATCAAAGAATCATTTAGGTTAGAAAAGACCTTTAAGATCCAACTGTAAACCAGTGCTTGTCTTGAAACAAAAAGACTGTGCCAGACATCTTACTACTGGGGAGAAAAAGGAAAAGGAAAACAAGGAGAAAAACAGCCTGGAACCCTATTGCCGTGAGCTGAATTACTCTGATTGCTTTCCTATTAATGTTAACCTGGCAATATATAAAAGCTAAGCTTCCTAAGTTCTCTTTAAATTTTGAATCAACTGACTTGTACCCTTTTCCACACAGCGTAATAAATAATGAATTGAATTCTGAGCAAAGAAAAGCTCTTGTAAAGTAAGGAAGCAATACACCATTAGAATTTCCATAGAAAAGAAGGTCATCTACAGGGTACATGAGGACCAAAAGTTCAGTGATCTGTAAGTAATGTGGCATCATCTGCTCCTGAAAGAGTAACATCATCCTAGAGTCAGCATCAGATGTGCTCCCCTAAAACCCTGGGTCTCAATTTGTAGCAGAAATTGTGCTGCATGGAATTACATTTTCTACCAAGGGCATATCTCAACGCCTCAGTTCCTTGGCAGCTCTGTTTGCATTGATATCCCAGTATGGCCTTCCTCCACCATCAGCTTTTCCAGTAAGTTCTAAAGTAAATCTTAGTGCAGCAACACTGGGGTTTATGCCACTAAATCCACAAATATTTTATCTAGCTTCTAATTCTTACACCAGGGAGATTTAAAAAACAAAGTCTTTTAGTATTTACTAACAATGAATACAATTTCTGTCTAAATGCATTTACAAGATGACTCACAGAAATCAGTTCTATTCCACTTCAGTAAGCTATGCAAAGAATTTGGTTGTATTTTTTTCTACAGTGAAAACATTTATTTTTAAGGATTCATGATAGTGATAAGCACACCTGCAACTGGATCCCGGGAAACAGGCCAAATAGTAATTTTAATACAGGAATATTTTGTTTTGTCAAGTTAAACCAATCAGTGTAAATATATCATGCAGTTGAAAAAATACAGAGTATAGCAATTACTCCAGTGAGACCGTGTGCTTGTTATAAAAAGGAAATCTTCATTACAAGTATCTGGTACTTGTAATTCAAGATAATTTTAATACAAGCAAACATTGGGGGGTTTTTTATCAAAAGAAACAATGATTTTAAGCAGATGAAATTTTCTTTCAGTACAGATATTATGACATTTTGCTCTACAAATGTAGGCTCCTAGAATGGCTTGGGTTTCTACAGACCTTAAAGCTGATCCAGTTCCAAGTCCCTGCCACGAGCAGGGACACCTTCCACTAGAGCAGGTTGCTCCGGACCACATCCAACCCAGCCTTGAACTTCATATTGTTGCTCTTTAAAGTTCACTGATGTTCTCAAACTACTTTTATCTTCATAAGATAAGGATACAAAGAGACACATCAAAACCAGTCTCCATCAAGAAAGATTTAAGAAGATACCAGGGCAAAGGTCTCATCATGGGTCTGTTTGGCCAAAGTGTCATGCACAGAGCTGTCACAAAAATTCAGTCTTCAATCCCTACAGCTCACTGAGGAATTGTCTTTGGGTTACAAGACAAAAATAGGAAAACACACAGCCATATCAATAGTGTCTTTTAAACCAAACATCACAATTGGGTAGAGCTTTCTTACGAGTACATACAACTCTTGCAGCAAGAAGAAATTACAAACTTACCATCACTGAGATCCTGCAGAAGGTTTTCTTGGCATGAAAAGTCCAGCTTCACTTTAATGTTTACAGTGAGTGTTGCAGTCTTTCCAGGTTTTAGAGGAAATTGGGAGAGAGTATCTTCTAGCTTCCAAGTCAAGAAGTCTCCATACAGCTTCTCTGCATTAAAAGAAGTAATTATGTCATAAGCATAACCTGTGTTAAGGCAGTTTATAACTGTTGTAGAGTATTAACTTGTGTGGCATTCACTGTTTAACTGTAAAATATTCAAAATTATGGCATTAAAAATGAATGCAACACTAGAAAGACATTAGAGAGGTTACTGACACTGACCTGGAAGTATACAGATCACTAACCTTAAAATATGAATTTAAGTGAAGATAACCACTACCAGAAAACAGAAATACTGCACAAAAGGCAGTATTAAATATACACTTTAAAGACAATCAGAAAGGGACCTAAAAGTTCTGAATCATACAGACTTCAACACAGGAATAGTTTATGTTAAAAGATATTTGTTTGATATTTATCATTGGTCCATATGAGATGAGGCATCTGCAGTAATTAACCTCTCTCCTAAGCCTTACATGTCAGAAGATAACTTGAGCGAAATAACCCTAATATTTACTGTTCATCAATGCACTGAGATAATTTATCCGGTTATTCAGTCTCCTTAGTGCTCCAGTAGCACTGAAAGACCCATCCTGAAATAAAGAGGAGCAGAAGGTTATGCCTGCTTCAGGAAGAAGGGCGGATTAGTTATGGCTTACATCAAATTCTGAAGCATGCAAAAAGCTAGAGGCACAGAAATTTCAGTATCCATCAGCAAAAGCAATCAAACAGTGATACTCTGTGAACTTTATATGCAAGAGAAATCTCTTCATTTAGATAACAGGAAAGGCTGTTACAGATTAGAATGATACAATCACACTGTGACTTCTTCCTGGGTTCAGCTTACTTCTGATACTAAGCAGGCACAAGAAATATCTGCTAATGTCTTATTTCTTTCCTAGACTTTGTGAACAATCCTGGGGTAGGAAATCCACCGTAGAGTGTCTGGATGGGATGGAGTTAATTTTCTTCATAGCGGCCTGCCTGCTGCTGTGTTTTGGGTTTGTGACAAGAACATGGCTGGTAATTCACCAGCTTTCTGGCTATTCCTGTAACACCTGCATGGCATCGAGGATTTCTCTGTTCCCACTCACCTTGCACTGTGAGTTGGCCCAGGGTGCCCAGAGAAGCTGTGGCTGCCCCATCCCTGGCAGTGTTCAGGCCCAGGCTGGACACAGGGGCTTGGAGCAACCTGCTCTAGTGGAAGGTATCCCTGCCTGCAGCAGGGCATTGGAACTGGATGAGCTTGAAGGTCCCTTCCAACACAAACCAGGCTGTGATTCTACGATTCCATGCCAAAACCATCATTTTGTTTTGGTTTTTATTTCCTCTTTCCTTTGCTTATTAAACAGCCTTTATCTCTAGCTGTGAGTTTTGGCACTTTTGTCCTTCTGATTCACTTCCCTCCCCGGCTGGGGGAAGCATGACTGAGCAGCGGGGTTTGGGCTTTGTTTCCCAGCTATTTCCATAAATTCATTAATGTCTGTAGAATCGTACAATGCTAAACTCTGAAGAAAAGTCAGTAATACACAAAATAAACATGACGATTTGACTGGGAGAATCCTAACACTGTATTTATTCATTCACATGAATAGCAATGCATACCACTCCAAAGTACACTGAAAAATTCTTCTAGAGGCTCAATGAAACACCATTTGAGCTCTGCTTTCTGTAGCACAGCGACCACTGAAAGTCACGCAGTTCATCTCCACTTCACAGCGGGCTACTGTATGTAAGAGTGAGTTAGTGTATCGGCATTTCAGAGGCTTTCCAAGGCCTCATCTATGATCCCTATGTGTGAAAACAGGGAGGGAATATTGCCTCAACAATACACCATCTAGAATTAAGGGTCTCTAAAACCAGATAGTTAGAACTCCAGTTTAAACTTGGTTGTTTGGGACAGAAACAATCGCATCTGAAGAAGGGGGAAACAGTGAAAATTTTCCCATTAACTTCTACCTAAGAAAGAATAACTACTTTGTGTCTAAGACAACTTTTTCTCACAGACCATCAACTGTTGTGCTGTTTTACATCAAAACAATATTATAGACATCTTTATAACAAAGATGAGGCAAGAATAAAAATATCGCCCTAGCAATTGTTTTCTTAAAGTCATCTCAACCTCCTCTAATAAGTTAGCTGTAACCATATCAGGGTTCTGATTTTCTTCTGTTTTCAGGAAAAGAAGTAGCTTAGCAAGAATGCCAATCTCTATCCCCTTTTCCTGATATGTAAAAACATATTATGCCAAAGGAATGTTTTTCCTCAGTGTAAGCAAAGAAGAATGACATCTCCCAAGCACTCGAGAGCATCTTCAGTTTAACAAACAAATCGTTTCCAAAATGTACTTTCATTAAGTAGTGGATTTATTTGCAGGTATTATAACTGAAAAGACTTCCCATGTGAGAATGGCCCTTGCAAATTACCTCACATTTAACACCTACAATTACAAGACAAGGGCTAAATATTTGAGCTATAAGTTAAGCTGTAGAGAAAAATCTAATTTGTATTTATCAGAGGTTGGATTGTAGTTTAATAATGCTTACTTCAACTTCTTCAGTAATCATCATCAGAGTGAATTATAGAGTCATGGAATCAGAACAGTCTATGTTGGAAAGGACCTTAAAGCTCATCCAGTTCCAACCCCCCTCCATGGGCAGGGACATCTTCCACTGGAGCAGGTTGCTCCAAGCCCTTGTGTCCAACCTGGCCTTGAACACTGCCAGGGATGGGGCAGCCACAACTCCTCTGGGCAACCTGTGTCAGTGTCTATCACCCACATAGGGAAAAGCTTCTATACTATGGCATGGGGCTTCAAACCTTTCAGTTCAGTGGGAAACAGTCTTACTTGAAGCATGCTTGCATTCAGTGGCTTCTACAGACCAAAATTCATGTTTAGCAAAGAAGTTACAATAGCCTGTTAGTGAAGAGTTTAAATTATTAACCTCTTCTATTATTTTACTTGATATTAAATTACTGTAACTGTAACAAATAGAACAACTTACCCAGAATCTAACTTTGGGTAACTCTTAACCTTAATTTTGAGTTAGCAGATTTTAAGGTCTGCCAAAAAGAAAATGTTATCAGCATTAAACTGTTTCTGTAAATTACATCAGCCACTTGATCAGATTAGTTTCCAGAGAGTTTATCTTGAGTAGATTTCAAACTCATTTAGGGAAGCAGTGCTGTCATAAACAGGAAACTCAAAAGGACCTCATGAAATCAAGTGAGTAGGGAAAAATACAGGACTTCAACATACATAAAGGTAAAATAATACAACCTGGGAGGAGGGGGAAGAACCATCTATGCCCAGTATGTTGAACTTGGAACTGGCAACTGCAACTCCACAAAGAAAATGGAGTCATCATTGACTCATGGAATCACCACGAACATCAGCTTAGTGAGCAGCAACAGAAAACACTAAACCAATCCCAGCAAGAAAAAAAACCAGGTCATCCTCAGGAAGGATGAGAGCAAGTCAAAGAGGGAAGCAGTCCCCCACTGTATAAAACCTTTGTGCGCTCACATCCTAAACACTTTCAGATTTGATCTCTGTACTGCATGGAGGATACACTAGAATTAGAGACAGTCCAACGAACGGTAACTGAAGTGATGAAGGTGTGGAGCAGCTGCCTTGTGAGCACAGACCCTTCAGTTTGAAGGGCTGAACAGAAGATGGCTGCAGATTATAAACATTACAAAGATGGCAGATAAAGTGAATGCAGAACTGCTGCTCACTAAATTCCCTGGTATGAGAACTGGGAACACTTGGTAAAACTAGGAGGAAATCAGATTAAAACAGATACAGCACTTTCCTACCCATCTGATAGTGAACTTCTAGGATCTGTTGCTACAGGAGGCTGCAGAGGCAAGCAGTACCAGCAGCTTCAGAATGGGATAGACAAATTCATAGGCAAGTCCACAGAGGATAATTAAAAGAGTATGTATGCATATATCTACATGCTGAGCAAGCACAACAGAAACAACAGTGGCAAGACTTGTATGCTCTCCCTAAGCAGCATCCCCTAGTGAGTATTGAGCTAGATGAACCATTAGCACTAGAATCACATTTAAGTTCTTATGTCTTTGTCTTTCTGTGGGCGAACACAAAGGATGGGACTGATTCCTCTGTTAACCACAGCATTATGATCTGCAGATAGCCTCAAATTGCAAACTGAACTTAAAGCATCCAAGAAACTGTATCTATGCAGAACAGTGTTAGGAGCATACCTGTAGATTCCTGACAAACACAAACCTCCAGAAAACACCACAGGAGGATAAAAAGATGCAGTTGAGCCCAGAGATCCACTCGGAAAACTGGGGGAGAAGAGTTTAAAAGTAAGGACAAAAAAACTGTGTGGAAAGACAAACCTAGCAACTACAGCTGAAAGGTGAAGTTTGGGTGGAACAACCAGAACAACTGCTGCTTCTCAAGCCAAGCAGCTAAAAAAGAAATATAAATGCAAGAGCAGCTTCCACCTAGTAGCACGGAAGGACGAGACCAGAGTACTCCACATCTCAGAATTCAATATGCACAAAGTACACTAAATGCAATTATTATCAGACACCTGAAGACAGAAATCTGACGTGCTTCATGGTAATAAAGCTCTTCAGAATTCTATGGTCATCCGTCCATCTGATTCTTGATGCCTCACCAACTGAAATCAATATTCCTAGCGTAGAACACAGGACCTCAAAATAACTATGAGTTCTGAATGCAAAGGCACTGGCATTCATAACTCTTAACTTCCCCAAGTGTATGAAATTCTAGTAAATATTAATACTGTGCATTTAGCCTTTTGTTTCTAATCAGAAACTGTGGGGTGTGCACACTAGAATTACAAGGTTAAAAGCACTAAGAAGTTCATTGGCTCATAGGAAGCAAGAAACATAGAACAGTTTCGGTTGGAAAGGACATCATGATCATCCAGTTCCAACCCCCCTGCCACAGGCAGCATACCAATATTGTTGTTTGTCCCCAGTATAAAAGTAAAACTAATAACATCTTTTGAATTGAGGAGACAACACAGAGTATTGTGAATTCAGACCTGGTAGACAGAAATGAACTTGCTGGGTTTGTTACGCTCTTTACAAACTAAACGTATCTACCAGAGTTTCCTCTAGGCAATTAGCAAGTATCCCTAAAATAACGAACCATTTGATACTTATGAGTGGAAAAAATAGTCAGAATCATATAAAATCATTATCTCAGTCAGCCAGTGTGGGCAGAGAAGAGACTTGAGCTGAGAAACCCAGATAGTAAATCCACAGCAACTAGACTAGGGCTGAAATACTAACACTTCTTATTGTCCCTACCTTCACAAGGACATTTGGACTACCTGGAGAAAAGCCTACCTGCATTCACAACTCTCTATGGAACAAAGACTTGACAGCTTTGTTTGGCAAAAAAGAAGATAAACAGATCTATTCCAGGGTATCCACAGTCCCTAAAATGGGTTACCTGGACCTCAGAGTAGGTTTTTAATTGTGATATGGCACAGTTAAACAGCTGAGGCCATAAGCAGATGTGTTTCAAGACCATGGGAAGAATACAGCGAGACAGGTGAATTTATTTCTCTAAGTTGAAATTCCAGATGTCAACCACTTCTAAGAAGGATCACTGAGGTTTTTCTTCATCATCCAAGTTCATTCAGCCCGTGCAGCTGGTGCTCACTAGTAGAGCCTAACAACCTGTGCAGCTATAAGAATGCCTGGCACGTGTCTTTGTGCTTCAAGTTTGAAAACATCAATGTTATATTTGGGTTATGAAAGCTTTTAGAGTGTTCCCCACAACTGAGACCTAGCAAGCCTCTGACAAGAGCTGACGGGAAACAAAGGATGGGACCTTTTACAAGGGCACATAGTGACAGGACAAAGAGGAACAGCTTTACACTGACTGAAGATTTAGACTAGATACAAGGAAGTTCTTCCCTGTGAGGGTGCTGAGGCACTGGCACAGGGTGCCCAGAGAAGCTGTGGTGGCCCCATCCCTGGCAGTGTTCAAGGCCACAGGGGCTTGGAGCAACCTGCTCCAGTGGAAGGGGTCCCTGCACATGGCAGGGGTTGGAACTGGATGAACTTTAAGGTCCCTTCCAACCCAAAGCAGTCTGTGAGTCTATGAAAGGCATTCAGCTTTGCACGTCATCATTCTAAATAAAGTATTAGACTATCTGATCTAGTGAAGGACAATGCGAGGTGACAAGAGTTGACCTTGACAGTATACATGTGATGTCCAACCTACAGACACCACAGCCTGGTAGACAGGGTCATGCAACGAGACATTAAAAGACATGACAGATGTGTTTATTGTGCCAGCATGACAAGTCCTTTTTGCTGATTTGCCTCAGGATCTGTTCTGTAACACATGGCTGCTGAAGGACCCAAAACCCCTGTGATGTCCTTTA
>NDXB01012074.1:2908-15809 GCA_002631895.1 Agapornis roseicollis
TTTTTTTTTTTTTTTTTTTTTGGGGGGGGGGATGTTTGGTTTTTGGTGGGTTTCTTTTAGTAAAGATGGTTTTTTGACATTTCTTTTTGGAACAGAAAGCACAATTAGCTCAACTTGTTTTGATTTTCAGGTTATATCACAGGAGATCAAAATGGTGAAGTCCAGTTAAAAAGCCTTGGTAAAATTGCAAGGTAGGAGTTATCTGTGCTATGTGTGTGGAGGTAGTGTTTTGGGGCCATATCTCGTGAAAAGAGGCTCGAATATCTGAGGTTAATGCAGGATTCACCTCAGCATGGAGGGATAGGAAGAAAGCTGCTGTTATCAAAGTTTTACATCATATATCCAATTGTCAGCTACCTACGTGTAATTGAAGTTTGGATTTTGACTCTGGTTAGAGTTAAAATTTGAGGGAAGAAGATGTGAAGGGCACATTCTGCTTAGCCAACACAGCAGAGGTTATCATGGGGAGTCATTGCAGTAAATTGCATTTTGCTGTAAGTGCTGCTTAACTATTTGTAATTCTAGCTTTGATTTCCTACCCTGGCCTTGACTCAGTGCTGCAGGGCTCTGAAATTAAGAGGAAGTTCATAGGGTCTAAGCCATGTTGCATCTTTCAATGTATGGGTGCAAAAATCACTGCCTTAAATAAAAGCCAATGGCTTTGGTGACAGGAAGGCTTAGGTTCCCAGAAGTTAAGGGACACACTTAATAATTGGGTGCTTGCAGGCCCTTCAGGTTGCAAATTGTCTTAGCTCAGTTGACATCTGTGTTCTATTTATTTTCTAGATGGTACTATTTACTGTTTTGTGATGACATTGGTTACGGTTACAATGAAGGTAAGATTGGAGCAGCTAAATACAGAAGAATCAATTTATATTGTGGAATACTGTATGACCATGAGAATTGTGAATGGATTAGATGAAGGTCAAGTCCTATTTTCACTATATTGCTGAGGTTGTTTGCTCGGTTTTAGAATTTAAAAAGTGATAATCCTGTGCTAATTGTGGATTCTGAAAAACCCTCAGTGCTTGAGTAAGTCCTAGCATGTATTCAGGAAAAATTCTAGTATAGGTATGCAGATCTGGAGTATGATACAAAATAGCTAAGGGTTAAAGTTAGGAAATAGAAAGGTTCTGTAGCCCAGTTTATTCCTATATGCTTCCAGATTCCCCAAGGTAGGAAGTAGAATAGTACAGAGGGTAGCAATGCCTCTCAAATTTAATCAGCATTAAGATTATATTAAGGAAAATCAAAGACTTAAGGTTCATTGCAGTCTTCTGCAAGAGCTTCCGCATTAGGAAATGAGTTGGTATAGAATCATAGAATACTTAGGGTTGGAAAGGACCTTAAGATCATCTAGTTCCAACCCCCCAGCCATAAGCAGGAACATCTCACACTAAACCATGCCACCCAAGGCTTCGTCTAACCTGGCCTTAAATACTTCCAGGGATGGAGCACTCACAACTTCCCTGGGCAACCCATTCCAGTGCCTCACCACCCTCACAGGAAAGAATTTCTTCCTTATATCCAGTCGAAACCTCCCCTGCTTAAGTTTGAACCCATTACTCTTTGTCCTGTCACTACAGTCCCTAACAAAGAATCCCTCCCCAGCATCCCTATAGGCCCCCTTCAGATACTGGAAGGCTGCAATGAGGTCTCCACACAGCCTTCTCTTCTCCAGGCTAAACAGTCCCAAATCTCTCAGCCTGTCTTCATATGGGAGATGTTCCAATCCCCTGATCATCCTCGTGGCCCTCCCCTGGACTTTTTCCAACAGTTCCATGTCCTTTTTATGTTGAGGACACCAGAACTGCACACAATACTCCAAGTGAGGTCTCACAAGAGCAGAGTAGAGGGGCAGGATCACCTTCTGCTGGTCACGTTCTTTTTGATGCCGCATAGGATATGGTTGGCTTTCTGGGCTGCAAGCGCACACTGCAGTCCGCTCATGTTCATGTTCTCATCGACCATCACCCCAAGTCTTTCTCCACAGGGCTGCTCTGAATCTCTTCTTTGCTGTCTTCTACTAAAGCAAAGTGGTCTAAAATTACAGATTGAGGTTTTAGGGGTCTGGCTGGTACTATTTTAGCACAAAACTTCATCCTACATTTCATTTCATTCAAAAAGATAAGGTTAAGTGTGGATGGATTTTTAGCAAAGAATGGCCATGTTCCCAAGTTAGCAATTGCCTACGTGGAGCTCGACATGAATTGAGGAAGGCCATGGGTAAAGAAGCAAAAGTAACAGTGCAAGCAAGATGAGAAGAAACTAGAATATGCTAAGACACAATAGTGAACTGTTAGCAAGCTTTAAAGGCTAGGTTCTCATATGCTTAATTTAACCAATTGTAACTAGTTGCTGTGTGCTTCATTGTATATGTATCCAATCTTAATACTGCAAGCCATTGATTATGTATCCACTAATTCAGCAAGTTATTGTACATGTATTCAAGTATAATACACTAAGTATCAAATTATAATACAGCAAACTATTGAATTAACACAGCTAGCACATGTATCTGTTTATAATACAGCAGGCTATTGTAAGCAGGTGCAGACAATGGTATAAAAAGGGTAGATGCTTTGTAATAAATGGCTTTTGTCTGATCACACTGATCTCTGAGTCCACTTTTTTCTGCGACAGTTAAGTTTCAGGTTTTGACTCAAACTTGCACTGTTAGTTTATATTGCATGCAGAAAAAGAGAGGCAGAAAAAAGACCAGTTTTGGTTGTCATCAAAGCCTTTTGTTTCTACTATATCATATAGGCTAAGACTATATCATTCATATTTAGGAGCACCTTTTTTATCAGATGCTGTTGGGCCCTGAGTGAAAAAATGGCCTATGCCAAATATAGTTAACATTCTATGTTACCTTTAGGTAATTACCTTGTATTATAAAGGCAAATATAAATATAAAGGTAAAGGTTTGACCTTCCTGCAAATTACCTTGTAGGTTAATATCACCTGAATATAAATAGATTAGGATTTGGCAATCTAACACTGCAAAGACCCATTTATTATTGAATATCTCACAGCCATAGAAAACTTTTCAAGAAATATAGAATCATTGTTTTGGGTTGGAAGGGATATTAAAGCTCATCTTGTTCCAACCCCTGCCATGGGCAGGGACACCTTCCACTAGACCAGGCTGCTCAAAGCCCCACCTAACCTGGCCTTGAACACTTCCAGAGATGGGACAGCTACAACTTCTCTGGGCAACCTTTGCCAGTGCCTCACCACCCTCACAGGGAAGAATTTTTTCCTAATATGTAAATCTCCAGTCTGTCAGCTCAGATCCATTCCCCCTTGTCCTGTCACTACATACCCTTGTGAAAAGACCCTCTCCAGATTTCTTGTCAACCCCTTTAGCTACTGGAAGCTGCTCTGAGTTTCTCCCTGGAGCCTTCTCTTCTCCAGGTTGAATAAGGAACAGACAGATTTATTGTTGTTTAGCAGAGGAATATTACCCTGGTGCAAAACAATTTTAGGATTTAGATTTGAGTTAGATTTTCAGATTTAGAGCTGTCTTATTTTTGCATTCTTCTAAACCTATCAAATGAGGAAGTAGATTGTTGTTTGTACTGGCCAGTACCTAATTGTTGCATTTTAACCTTGGCCAATATTACCCATGTAAAATTATATAGTGAACTTTGTGGTTACAGCATGCCTTTCAAATTGAAAAAGCCAACAATCCTGCCCCTGACAGCATTCTCCAAGATCTACAAAACAGAGGTGAGCAGAGACTAAAGAATTTGTCTTTGATTCTTAGCCTTTAGTATGGAGAAAGATTACTTGCATTTTGACTGGAAAGGGATTAGCAACTGGAAAAGTGAAACCTCAAAAGGCCAGCTTGCTTTTGGATTTTTCAGTGGCCATAAAGGTAGAAAGAAGGCTAGTTTCTGCAGAGGTTTTATATTCTCTACTTGTTCTCTATTTACAATGTAGATTAGTTTACAGCTGGGTTTGGGAAATTAAAGCTCCAAGAGCTCAGTTTATTACTTGATTTCATACTTCCCACCCACTGACTTTGATGGAGAGTTTGTGCTGGGAGTGTTGGATTGAAGCCTTTGGGAAATAAGTTTCAAGAAGTGGAATTGTTCAATTTTGTTCAATTCAATTTTGTAACATTACTAGAGAAAGGAAGAGGCCTATTAGAGCTGATGGTTTCTAGTGACATAAAGCCTTATGGTGTCTTTTAGTGTTACAGCCAATGTGATAATTTTAATTAAGGTTAGTGTTTGGAAATCTAAAACTAGCTATTCTACAGGATCGAAAGAATAAAGAAGAGGGCCAATAAGAGCAAGTATTTTATGTGGTCTTTTTGTTGAACATAATGAAGGTTATTGTTAGAATTCTGGTCAGGAACAGGGCTGGAGAGCTTAAAGAAGTTATAAGCCACTCTTTTAATGGATTCTCCAAGTCCCTTGGTGTTTCAGTATGAGAGAACAGTTTAGCTTTTCTTACAGCAGGATCTGGAGCCCTGAAATCAGAGCACCTGGAACTGAGATTTATGAAGAAGCTTAAGGTGCTTAAGGTGTGTTGCTGTTAGATTGTCCTGGTGTGATGATGCAATATAACATCACTTTTGCTTGACCTTCCTGCAAATGTTTTTCCTGAACTGTGATGCAATTGGGAATTGCGATTAAAGTCTTTTTTTTAATATTTTAATGTAAATTGGCAGCATAGTAGAAAACTTGCTCTTATTTGCTGATGTTTTTCAGTTAACTATCTGTAGTCCAAGAACTTAAGAAATAATTCTAATTAATAATTAAAGCCAAAAGTTTTTTTCTAGTAGTTTCATGATATGCCATTAGAGTTAAATGAAGACACTGTGTCTTTAAATGAAATCTCTTTGAATTTATAATATTTCTTTTTTTTTTAAAAAAAGGAGATGAAAAAACGTGTAAGAAGATTTTCCTAATTAATTCACAGCACATATTTCCATTATATCAATTAGTACTGTGAATGGTCTACAGTTAGGTATAAAGGGAAGGTCAGAATAGTTGGTTTTATGCCATTGTCACTGACTATGCTATATTGAAGGGTCAGATAGAGATAGTAACCTGAAAAACTGATCATGTGAATGTACCCAGTAAAGGTAACCTTTCTTAACTACTGTTATGATAAATGCCCAAAATAAAATGTGTATTAGTATACTTATTTGGAGACAGGTTGTCAAGGAAGACATTTAGACTAATTATCATTGTCACAGAATCACAGAACCATTTAGATTGGAAAGAACCTCCTGAGGTATTTTGTACACACACAGAGACACACACACACAACCCCTGCTCAACAGTGTCTCCTAGAGCAGGTTGACCAAGATTTTGAGGTTTTGAGCATCCCCAGAGACGAAGACTAGGCAACCTCTCTCAGCAACCTGTTCTATAGTAAATCTTACTTACCTGAAGATGACATAAAATTCCCATTCCATAAAAACCTGCCATATTTGAATGACATAGCACATTTACTACATTACCACCAGCTATTTCATGGCTGCTTATTTTCATAAAAGCAAAATCACCTCAAAGGCAGTAGATATGTTTGATAAATCCCAAAAAGAGTGAGAGACTGCTTTGAGGAATGCAGGCCCTATTTACATATGCTTCCCCAGGCATCTGCTAATGGCCTTTTTCACCAATAAGACAGATATTGAGCCGGGGAGAACTTTGCTTTAACCTGGAGGGTATGTAGCAGGTGTTGGAACTAGATGATCCTATCCAGCCCTATCCATTCTACAATTCTATGATTTTTATGTATATGAAGGAAATTTGTAGCTGCTATCCAGTTGTGTTGAAGATACAGCCCAAAAAAGCCAGGTATTGACCCTGAGTAGGAAGAAAGAGTGAGATCAAAGTCTAAGAATAAGAATTATATAATAAAGAGATTATAGTTAGTGCTGATGAACAGAAGCAACACTGCTGCAATCACTTACAATTTTTATTTTTTTTCCCAAACAGGGCTTTCTTTTGGTTTTCTTATGTGGCTTCTGGTTGTTGCTAGGAATATTTGAGTGTGTGAGGAAAGATTGAAGGATTATAGCGTTGCTTTTATTCTGTTGAAAGGGGAAGGACACAATCTACCCTTTTAAATTTCAAAGAGAAGAAAATATTTTTACCCATTTTTTCCTTTTTATTTCATCTTCTGTGTCTGTACAGGTTTGTTTCTATGCCTGATCCAGTGAGGTGAATAGTGAATTGACTAACCTCAATTAGTCAAGAAGCACTTGCAGGATGCATGTAATATCAACAGGGGTATAAGAAAAAAGCAAGGTCCTAGATTCAGATATTTAGGTGACTTACATGTTGCTTTGAAACACTGCTTTCTTTTCTTCCTCTGGTTCTTTATTTTTTGTGCTGTGCTACATAGAGAAGAGTAACAGATGAACTCTCATACATCCTGCTTTAAACCTACACTGAGGTGTTGTCCTCATAAAATCATGTACAATATTATTATGAAATAATTGATCTTTGAATAAAGGATGGCAAGGTTAAATGAAAGCATTTTTTACATAAAGCTTTTCCAAAATTATGTTTTAAGAGGAGGGCCACGAGGATGATCAGGGGACTGGAGCATCTCCCATATGAAGACAGGCTGAGAAAGTTGGAACTGTTTAGCCTGGAGAAGAGAAGGCTGCGTGGAGACCTCATTGCAGCCTTCCAGTATCTGAAGGGGGCCTATAGGGATGCTGGGGAGGGGCTCTTCATTAGGGACTGTAGTGACAGGACAAGGGGTAATGGGTTCAAACTTAAGCAGGGGAGGTTTCGACTGGATATAAGGAAGAAATTCTTTCCTGTGAGGGTGGTGAGGCACTGGAATGGGTTGCACAGGGAAGTTGTGAGTGCTCCATCCTTGGCAGTGTTTAAGACCAGGTTGGACGAAGACTTGTGTGGCATGGTTTAGTGTGGGGTGTCCCTGCTTATGGCAGGGGGGTTGGAACTAGATGATCTTAAGGTCCTTTCCAACCCTAACTACTCTATGATTCTATTTGCAAATCCACACTCTTGCATAGACTCTTCTATCTCACAGGTGTACACTAAGTCTACCATCTTGTACCATTTTGTCAAGTGAGCTGGAGATTTTTGTCTCTCTTACTAAATTAAAGATTCAGAAAATCTGTTGGACATTAGAATGAACACTAGCTTTATGTTTGGTAAAAACCTCTGACTTATTAAATTTTCTTTGTGAGTACAGATCCAAACTCTCTCCTAATCAGCACATTTGAATTTATATCCTCACTCTGTCTCTTTTAGTCATTTGAATTCTCATTGTCTAAAAATATGACCTGCAAGTGGTTAACATGACCAAGGGGCACAGCAGCATCACTTGTCTGAGATTACACAGGGGACATTTCATTAAGTACATTTTGGCTTAGGGTTTACATTTTGTATTCAAATCTTTCAAACTACATATTAAGAGGCTTTTATTTTGCATGTGTCAGTCTTTTCAGCAGCAGTGAGCCATTAACTTGGTGAACATTTGGCTTCTCTCAGGTCTTCTGACATGCTCATGAGTACTTTGGGGACTGCAAATCATCACCATGTGTGGCAGAAAGAGGGAACAGTCATCAGCTTATGTGCACAGACATGCAAGCTGTCATTTTTGTGTTGTCAAAAAGTCAGAGTCTTCTACTGCCTATATATAGAGTGGAAACCCTTAGAAGTGCAGGTAAAAAGAATCTGCAATTCCTAAACTGTGTGCTACTGTCCTCTGTAATTCATTGTACCTGAACTTTTTGAGGTAATTGTCCAAATTTATTGCCAAGTTTTCATTTACTATGCATTATTCTGACCTGGTTTACAAAGAGTTCAGAGACCTTATTTTTGAGGTAAAGCATTTAATTGTCTTTTTCCAGTGCTACACTGGCAACACATTTATATTGCAAGCTATCAAAGTAACGCATCTGATCTTTTTGTATTTTTTATTGTGGCTTATTGAAAAATATTAGTCTATCAATCAACTGAAATAAAAGAAGAAAATAAATAATTTGTATGGAGGGGGAACAAAAAGGAACTTAGTGCATTCAAATGAGAAGCCACTATGTTTTATCTTTTCCTAAGAAACAATAAACAAGTTTTGTGCAATTTTTTGAAATGTGTCCTTTATCAACACTTTTTCTGTTATTCCAAGTGGAATTGAAACACTCTGGGAACAGTTGTTCCCATACTTTTAAAGCATACTATAGCACTTCTGCAGTATCATGAGTATATGAGAAAACATGTATTTGCTTTCATGTTTTTCAGATGATTTAGTGTAACTTAAACTTAGAATTTATAGATCCTTGTGAACTCACAGATATTGTAATCCTCAGAAGTAAGACAAAGGAATCAGATATCAGGATTCCTCAATTCTCTTCACTGATTGCTCCAATGTCCAAAGTATTTGAAATTTGCAGGTGAAAATTATAATACAGGAGCTCACTTCTCTGAAATTTCTTAAATTCCTTGATATCTCAAAGGAAATAATTGACATTCATTATAAATTATTTTGGGCAAGCTAATAGAAAACTCCTAGGCTGTATCATGACAGGATATGTTTTCACCAGTCTATGCTTACAAGTAGAAACACATCCTTTTTTCAGTGTCACAGACCAGCTTTAATGAATTCTGTTGCTGTACTTAGCTTGGACTCTTGTGTACTCCTGCTGTTTCAGTGTCTGAGTTGGGCATAAGCAGATCTCACTGTGGTGTCTTTTTATCCAGGGTATACCTGGACTGTGATGTGTTTGGATATATTGTCCTCACTGTAATTTCAGAATCGCAGAATCACTGTGGCTAGAAGAGACCTCGGGTGATCTTCTAGCCTAACCCCTGACCCGTACGCAGAAAGGGCCATCTATAGAAGGTTTCAGTTGTGCTTTGAATGTCTCTAGGGATGAAGAGTCCATGAACTCTCTGGGTAATCTGTTCCAGTGTTTGACCACCCTCAAGATAAAAAAGGGGTTCCTTATGTTCAGACTACTTCTATTTTTTTTTTTTAATTTTTACCCATTATCTCCTGTCCTGTCACTGGATACCTCTGGTTCCATCTTCTTCACTGACCCTCCCTAACAAATGTTTATACAAATTGATAAGATCCCCCCCAATCCTTCTCTGCTCCAGGCTGAACAGTCCCAGATCTCTCAGCCTTTCCTCAGATGAGAGTTACTCCAGTATCTTAATTATTCTCACTGTACTTGCTTCAATAGCTATCTTGTACTGGGAAGCCCACAACTGGAGTCAGGACTCTGGATGTGGCATTGCCAATGCTGACCCACTGTTAGTCACAGCTCAAAAAAGAACCATGTAAGTATCATGATTAATGAACTATAAGACTTTTTTTAAATTAGATATGTTTAATCAGAATTTTCTGTGAATATTTCTTACATAGATACTTACAAAACATGCATAAATTCCCAAATTCTTCAACATGAAACAGAATTAGGATGCGTGGTTAACTTTTCATTGTATGCTTAGGTGTTCAGCTGGAAGTTGCTAAAATGAGCTTAAAATTTCTATATGTTGCATGGATCACTCATACAAGAAAATTTTTGAACCCACTGTAATCAAGTGATCTGAAAGAGGATTTTTTTCAGGATGCTTTAAATAAAGAGTGAAGTATATTTAGTAGCTGTGAAAATAACATAACTACTAATGGACATATACATGTATTATAGAAAAAGGAAGAAAAATAGCAGTACAAGGCACAGCCAGGGGCTTAAAGGGAAAAATCAAATTAGGCAAGCTTGGTTGCTTTTTTCATAAAATTACTAATGAAATAGAGCAAATCAATGATGAACATGCAGAGCTAAAAGAGACAAAGTGATAAGATGATCAGGGAATTTTGTTTGAAAATGAACTCTAAATGGTATGACTAGATCTTATCCATGGTATTGAAAGTCATGGGAAGATCACTAAAAAGTGTGGTGAAAAAGCACTCCAACAGTCTTGGAGCTAATCGCATCAAATGATGGGGTTTTGGACTCACCTCTTAGAATCAGCACAGATTAGGGTTTCTGCATTGATCTATAGGGCATTACAAGGCTTGCTATATAGTTTACTGAACTCAATTTGTAATGTGTTAAAATGATTCAAAAGATTTAAAATTATTTTGTATTTTCAAAGCATTTGAACTTTGTTTTGTAAAAGTTGCAGTGAAAGAGGCCTATTGGTAAAATATGAAAACTAATTTCAAAAAGTTTTTTCTTATCTTTTTAGCCTTATAGCCATTTTACTAATATAATTTTTAAGTAGAATTGAGTAGTTTCAATAGTTAGAAAAGACCTGCTTTTCACCTGAACAAATTATAATTTAATACATAATAATATAAATCCTGTTGATAAATTTAATGTAACAAAATTACTTAGTAAATTACCTTTTCATGTTGTACCTTTTGGTTTCTTATTAACAGCTTTACATGTGTGGATTCATACTGAGCTATGGCAAGGATATTTTAACAGTTTCTAAAAAAATACCTCTAGTATCTATGTATGAAGTAATAGGGTATGTACAGCTCATGTAATCACTGAAAATCACAGTATGAAAAAGAAATTAGGTATAACTTATTGCATCATTTGGGATATGTGCATTCACTGAATTAAATTATACCTTTTTTCCCTTTTAATATGTTTTCAAAGATGATATAGCATCTTTGGGTGAAGTTAGACACATGTTTCCTAATAAATCATGTGCTTACAGAATTTTTCTAGTGTTTTGGGTATGTAAGTATTCAGTTGCTTTCTTTTTTCTCTACAACAATTGCCTGGGTCAGAATAGTATTATTGTTTGAAAAGTCCATGTTAAAAATACCTATTGCTGCAAGAGAAGGAACCAGAGTACAATGCACATGTTTAGGCATGTGCATAAACATTTCCTACAGCTGCCTTCCAATCACTGTTTGGAATAGGTAGAATACTTCAGGGTCAAGTGAATATGCTTACAAAGAGATGCATTTAGAAGAAGCATTCATATCACTTTCAGAGCTCTTTGTAGAGCACTCATTGCCACCTAGTGCACAGCTAATCCATCACACAAAGTGAATAAAACCAGGCTTCCTCAAAAATTCATGCTATTGTTTTGTATGAACTCCAGTTCATGGATATTGGATGTTAATTTTAGTGCCTCTCCACAGCACAATCAGAAGTTCAAAGTCTTCCAGTGCAACAAGAAATTCTACAGGTTCTGCCAACACAATATATATAAAGAAAAATCAGACATTTAACTTGTACAAAACCGAGTTCCAGCCATTCTTTGTGTAAAATAGGAAAAATAATGCATTATTCTTGGAGTGTGAAAATACACATTTTAATAACATTGCCCCCTACTGCTCTCTCTTTATATGTTAGAGCCATGTGTCCATTGACCTGCTACACTGCAGCATAGTTCTTCTAGATACAACCTTCCTGAAACAGCAGCTCTTCAAAGAACTGATTATGGTGCAATGAAAGCATGCCATTCACTCCTGTCTGTTTCCTGTTAAGCACATAGCAAAGTACTTCCTTTATCGCAGGGTCAGTAGGTTCAAGTCTTGTCACTTGTGAGAGAGGTCATCAGTATATATAGTCCTTAGCTGTGAGTACAATGACATTGAAATTACATTTAGAAATTAAACTGGATGTCTCTCTCTCCCCTTCTTCTTAACCTGTTAACTTTCTCAGTTACTCCATGAGGGGAAGGCTGCTAGGTGCAAAGCCTTTTCAGTCTGTGAAGTTGTCTTCTTTTCTTAATGTGTACTGCACTGCCTGCAACTCTAGGGTCCAGTGTTTTGGTCAATCAAACACCAAGCCTGAGGTATACTTTGAAATCTTGCTAGGCATCAGTCCCCAGTCTAATTGTATTTAAGTCTTATTGCAGTACATATTGTTTTCTTTGCCTTTGTGCAGGCAAGAACCCCACAGTCTTGGAGTGTAAATATTATTGAGATGTTCACCTATAACCTTTTTTGTACTTTCTCACCCTGGCAGCTTTTAAAACTTACCAAATACAGAAGACTACATTTCCTTTTACCAAAGGAATGAAGGTTCTTTCCTAATGCGTGCAGTACACTTGGATACTTTCTTTTTCTTGCTCCAAGATTAATATAACGTCTCTCCCCTTTTTTATTTCAATATGGACAAATTGACCTTGCATGAGTTGTTTACTGAAAAAAAGGAGAACTGCAGTAGGTAGGTGATATGGCAGTCATAAGAAATCGTCAGAAAAGGATAATATTTCAGTCCCATCAAACTGGCTTCCTGGTAAAATCCATTAGTCCCATTGTATTGCATTGGACACTGGCAGCTGGATACCCCATTGCAAAAAGATTTTGTATTAAACCTCAATGAAAATCCTGCTAGAATTAAATAAGTATTTTGTGCATGTTTCTGTGTGGTTTGTATGTAGTTCCCCCCCTTGAATAAATAAATAGGAGAGCATCAATATGAAATACAATATTTACTACTTAAAATCAAACTACTGATAGAATAGACTGAAGCTCACTATATTTATTCTGTTGTCCCTCTGAAACAACATAGAAATTTCAGATCATATTTTAGTAGGCAAGCATCTTTACTGAAGCATGAGATTGAAATCAGTGCAAATTAGAAGGGAGAAGGAATGTAAAGACATATAAAATTTACAGATGAACATGACAGAGTAGGAAAAGATTCGTCTGTTTTTAGATGGATCTGCAAAAGTCATCTGCAAATTTATTTTATTCATATGAAGCATTACAGATTGTGATGTGCTGAGATACTAATAGTCTTAGCTATAATGTATAAAGTATGGGGAAGTTTGCACTACTGCAGTCTGTGATATAATGGGAGAAATCTTTTACCTAGAAAATTGTCATTTGTAATGAGATACACATCTCATGTCCTGATTCCGAGAAAAAAAAAAAAAAAAAAAAAAGAAAAAAAAAAAAAAAAAAAAAAAAAAAAAAAAAT
>NDXB01012074.1:19549-37781 GCA_002631895.1 Agapornis roseicollis
AAAAAAAAAAAAAAACAACAGTCAGTCCAGCTGTGAAAACACAATAAAATACGGCTGGCCTCTAAATAGTTTGTAAGTATACTGGTTAAATAAGCATTCAGTGTACATCATTTCACCTACTCAAACGCTTAATGATATAATTCTGTCATATTCCTCCCACTCCTGACTGGGACAATTTGGAATTTATACAGTAATTAAATGCACAACATTTGAATTTACCTTTTTTTTTTTTTCTTAATATAAACAAGGTTCAGATAATAAAGTAATTTCCTTAACCCCTTGTTTGGCAAAAGTTATACACAATTATGAATTATTCTTTCTTGTTCTATTACAACTGCTTCAAGAGAATGATATCTAAGGAGGAAAAAGAATTGGTCATAACTGTGGCCGTGATTTAGAGACAGAGAGATGCTTTCAATTGATGTTATTGCATTTGACAGCTTCCAGCTCCCCTGCACCTTAGTAATAAAAAGCCATTGGCAGAAGCATTTAACAGAAAAAAAGAAAATAAAAAAATAAAATTAAGCACTCAAATAAGGAAGGTGTACTTGAGCTAAATCCTTATTTTTAGCTCAGGAATCTTTCCCAAGAATGGCCTGTCAGCTCCGCAAGATACGGAGCCAGGAGTATAAGGACAGAGATTAGTCCCCTGGGAAAAAGTGTCAATTAGAATTTGCCATGGATTAAGGCAGGATTGTGGCCTGTGAAATCTTTTCCAAATGGTAATGGCACAGAGAGGGTCAGTCAGAACAAAGATCTGTGAGGGAATGGCTATTAAAAAAATGGTATTCAAGCAAAACGAAATGTTAACAAGTCAAAACTGCTATCAGTAGACATCAGAACTCTGTTTTCCTTCTGGCAAAATAGAAAGGTCCCTTCTGAGATCCCCAAGTGTAATGAGCATGTGCTCAGCGGAAAGGTGTGCTGTGAAAAACGAAATGCTTTTACACTGTTAAAGATCGTTTTGTAATGTTCAGGAACACAAAGCTCTTATTCAGGGTTGCCTTGCCAACTTAGATTTTAGATCTTTAAAATATTCTTTCTGGTATGTCATTAGTTATCTGTTTATTCATTACAGAGTAGGAGGAAGAAGTCTCTGAATAGCATGCTGCATTTAGAGTAATTATCTGAGAAAACAATACCTGCCTTGCACATTTCATAGTAAGCAGGACATGAGCCACATTTGCAGTTAACATTTCTGTGTTTAAAAAGCACCTTCCTTTTGTCATCTCCCTTGTTTCCATACCATCTTTCCAGAGACAAAAGAACAAATGTCATCCTGTAAACAATGAGGCACTACAAAACACATATAAGCTGGCAGCCAGAACTTTAGCAGAAGTAATAGTTTTCTTCATACTGCAACTCAGAAGTTCAAGACCATGTCAAAAGGGATTACCTTGTTTACCATTAATGCTATTGACATTTATTATATTTTTTTTCAAATGAGGTTAATATTTCAAATAATAAAAATTAGAGGGAGTGTCGTTCCTCAGATCAGTTATGAAGTATGCTAAAACAGCTGTTGGTTTGGTCCCAGGCTGACAGCTAAGCACACACAGCTGCTTGCTTATTTTCCCCTTGTGGGTGGGAGGAGAGAATCAGAAGAGTAAAAGTGAGAAAACTCATAGTTTGAACAAAGGATACCTGATATTTAGAGATTTATTATCTACTTATTTCTACTGAAATAGAAATAGGTGACTGCTTTATCAAACATCTAAACTTACGGATCACAGATTTATGAAAGCATTTACCTTTTCATGCATTTAAATGAGCTAGGGAATATTTTAATGATTTGTCTTACTACGTACCTACTCTTTCTAGTAGTCTTGCTACAGAATAATAAGGACTCACTATACAATAAAACATTCTCTCCTTTCCTTCTTGCATCCTCTTCAGTCCCCTCTTCCTTCCCTGTCCTGGGTTTAGCAGTAGCAGTCATTTTTGATTCTTCATGGTAGCTGGTGCAGCACTATGTTTTTGAGTTTCAGCCTGGGAACAAAACTGATAACAGGGATGTTTTTAGTTACTGCTCAAATGTTTTACCCTGACCAAGGACTTTGTGAGTCTCATGCTCTGCCAGGGAGGAGGAGGGGCAGGGAGGAAGCAGAGACAGGACACCTGATCCAAACTAGCCAGAGGTATTCCATACCATAGCACCTCATGCCCAGGATGTAACAGAGAGTTACAGTAGAGAGTTACAGTAGAAGGGCTAGTGCTCTGGGGGAGTTGGAGGAGGTATTGGGTCGGTGCTCAGTTAAGTTGGGGTGTCGTGAGTTATCTGTTGGTGGTTGGTGAGATGCTGTATTCTTTTCCCTTCTTATTTCCTTTATCGTTATTATCATTGGGGGTAGCAGGAGTGATTTGTGTTATACCTTAGTTACTAAACTGTTCTTATCTCAACCTGTGGGAGTTGCATTCTTTTGATTCTCCTCCCCATCCCTTTGGAAGCAGGGGAGGGCAAGAAAGTGGGGATGAGTGGGTGAATGAGATGTGTGGCTGGGTTTAAACCATGACATTCCCGTAGCTGTTACTTAAACTTGTTTGTAAGCAGAGATTGTGTTTTATCACATTTGATGAATTTTGTGTATACCAGCATTCAAAGAAAACAGAATTCAAGAGGTTTTGTGAAAAAGAGGTTGGTAAATCAATAGCAATAATGCTGTGTGGCTATAGAGATGTGCTGCTTTTCATTAAAATTTTTTTTTAAAATTCCAATGACACCTCCATAATAAATTTTACTTTGCTTTTCCAACACTGAATGGAAAAGCAAAGTAAAATTTATCATGGAGAATTAGTGCAACCATTATGCAACAAAAGTTATATATGATGTTTCTGGGCAACCTGTGTCAATATTCAGTCACCTTCATAATGAAAAATTATTTCTGAATGTTGAGACTCATGTGTTTTCGTTTGTGCCCATTGCCTCTGGCTCTGTCAGTAGACACCACTGAAAAGAGCCTGGCTCTGTCCTGTTTGCAACTTCCCTTCAGATATTTATTTACATTGATAAGATCACCCCAAACCTTCTCCGCAGGCAGGCTGAACACTCCCAGCTCTCTCAGCATCTCCTCACAGGACAGATGTTCAGTGCCTCCATCATCGTCCTGGCTTTTCATTCAAATCTCTCCAGTATGTCAATGTCTCTCTTGTACTGGGGAGCAGTACAAGAGAGGTTGTTGGGCATTGCAGCAGATAATGCCCTTTGACCTGCTGGCATTACTCTGTCTAATGCAGCCCAGGACACCTAAAGAGATCAGTAGCTTTTCTTTTCCTCTTCAAACCATGGTATGAATCACTGCTATAGAACTGTACAAATGAGAAAGAAGAATCCTGCTTATGTTTCCTGTTGTATAATGAGAATATATATAATCAGATCTGAATCTGGCACATAATTCATTTATCCTGTCAGTGGAAGTAAAAATATCTGTCTCTTGATAATTAAAACTGGAGGAGGATTTGAAAACAGTTATCAGTTCTCCAATGTAATTGCCACCACATTACTCAATATGTGAGTCACTAAAAGGCACTTTGTAGGAACCAATCACTGTTGAAATATAGAAATTCTTGATGGAGAGCTGGAAATGTGTTTTCAGATTCATACAAAAGGCAACTGAAAAATGTTCCTGCTACTTTACACTTTCATGAAATCATAAAAACACCCTGCCCATTCCTGGAAATCAACAGCAGAATAATTTTAATACTTTGGAAAATAAGACAGCCCTTAAAAAGTAAAACATAAAGACCATCCTTCTATGTCTGCATCACTTTCTTTGTTAAAAGGCACAGTCTTGGGTAAATGTATGCATTGTATAGAAAGAGATGTAGCCATCCAGATAATAAGGCCATAAAAGAGGAAAGTCAAAAAATAAAATGTTTTCTTTTGTTTTCCATCATCTCTCTTCAAATGCAATAATGTTAGGCAATACAAAGAGAAGATAAACACACAATGCAGTTAAAACTGAAAAGAGAGATAAAGAAGATATTTTGTTCCTGAGATATTTGCATCTGATATAAAAGATAAAAATTGGACTTTCAAGATGTTACCAGCTGAAATATTTACCTTATTTATCCTGCCATTACCCTTCCTCAGTGTGTGTGCAGAATTCTGTGTTCATTAAAATAGTAGCATTTTCTGGTCTTTCATAGATTACTAACTAATCTTTCCCTGAAATGTGGAAACAGAAAGTCTTGCTAGATCTAATAAAAATACCAACCAAAGCACATATCTTGCTTTTTCTTTCTTTTCTTTATGCTGTTGTTACCATGGCAATCTTGCAGTTTTGTTATTTGATGTTTTATAGATATAGAATTTGGTGGAATTAGCAGTTAATGTATTTGCAAAAATTATCTCACACATACCAAAATACAGCAGTCACTGTGGGAAGAATATGCCATCCACTATAATAGCTTGAGTTATGGAGGATAAACAAGTGAAGAATAACTTAATATCCCATAACATCCCAGCAAGTCAGCACTAGAAAGAACCTAGTAGAACTGAACTACCAAAATGAGCAAATGTGGAAATATGATCTACCTCTCATATATTCATATTAGTCTTCAATTTTTGGGTGGTTGCAACTGAATTTTCTGCTATTCTGTTGCAGGTAACTTTATGAAACACTGAATGCTATAGAGAATTTTACAAGATGTACACAGGATGAAAACTGAGCCTGTCTTTGAACTGGTATAAATGCTCCAACAGTTCATGCTATAAGTATTCCAATAGTTGAAAGAAACAGGTGGAGTTGATCTAAAGTTGCCTCATAATGTGTATTTATTTGTGAAAAAAGTTTAATGTTTTATTAAATTTTACAAAGGCAAATATGGTGTACTACTAAGGACAATGTAATCAGTGGATCATTAAACCTGAAAAGACAGATGTGTCTGTTAATGGAGATTTTCCGTAAGGCACTAGTGTTTGGAAGATGATCTGTCTGTTCTAGCTATAGTGGAATGGGCAAAGGAGTCTTCAGAAGCACAGGCAAAATAGACATATTTGCTATTTTTGTTCTTTTCAGCTATAAAATTTGTTTTTATAGACAAGATTCAGTCAAGATTACATGCAAGAAAGAGATATTGTAAGGCACAAAAACTCTGGAAGAAGCAAGGTGAAGAAATCAGATGTGTTTCAGGCAGCTATGAGAAATTAGTGTCGCTTTGAAAAGCTTTAGAAGAGAGAACAGAGAAGCTGGATAAGCAGTACATTGGAAGGTTTTAAGGTTTTTTTAAGTCTATCATCAGGGATAGTATAAACCTGTGCAACAATATGAGTGGTAGCCCCATAGATCCATAGTGGGACTAGTACTGTTTGATATCTTCATCAATGACACAGACAGTGGGGTTGAGGGTGCCCTTAGCACATTTAGAGATGACAACAAGATGAGCAGTGCATTTGACACACCTGAGGGACAGGATGCCACCCAGAAGAACCTGGATGAGCTTGAGAAGTGTACCTATGTGAACTTCACGAGGTTCCAGAAGGCCAAGTGCAAGATCCTGCACCTGGGTTGGGACAATCCCAAGCACAAATACAGGCTGAAGGATGGGTTAACTGAGCACAGGCCTGAGGAGAAAGGGCTGTTGGGTGATGAAAATCTCAACATGAACCAGCAGTGTGTACTCACAGCTCAGAAAGCCAACCATATTCTGGGCTGCATCAGAAAAAGCATAATCATTAGGTAAAGGGAGGTGATTCTGCCCCTCTACTGTGCTTTCATGAGACCATAGCTGAAGTACTGTGTCCTCAGTACAGAAAAGATATGGAGCAGCTGATGCAGGTCTAAGTCACAAAAATAATCAGAGGAAATGCTGAGAGATTTCGGGTTGTTCAGCCCACAGAAGAGAAGTCTTCAGGGAGACCTTCTTTCTGCCTTTGAATACTTAAGACAGGCTTACAAGAATGATGGAGATGGACTTTTTAGTAGGGTTTGTAGTCATAGGACAAAGGGTGATGATTTTCAACTAAAACAGGATATATTCGGACTGGATATAAGAAAGAATTTTTTTATTATGAGATTGGTGAAACACTGGAACAGGGTGCTCAAAGATCTAGTAGGTACCTTATCCCTAGAAACACCTGTGAACAGGTGACAGTCACACAAGTCAGCAGCATGCTCACACCCCACCAACCTTTTTATATTCCCACTTGATTTTCTCCCTAGTCCACCCTGATCCTTGCTTTCAGCAGCTTTGTATTTTTTCTCTGTATGCGTCAGTAAACTCAAAATGCCTTCTCTAAATCATGACAAATGTAAATATAGCAATGTTTTGGTTTGCTTACTTTCAATTATTTATTTTTTTTTAACTAGGTCATTTCATATTTGAGTCTGGTGCTGTCTCCTCCAAAGGGTAAAGTCCAAACCAGCTTGAGAAGGGACAAGGGGTTTCTGGAGCAGACATGGTCATCCCTGACCCACAGAAAAGGTGGGAAGCATTTGTACAGCTAAAGTGAGAAATTCAGTGAGTGAACTGAGAACTCCTTCGTGTCTCACAAGCTGTGATATTTGGCAATGCTCTGCTGTAATTTACTTACTTGAACAAGGCATGTGCCATTGCATACATATCCCTAGGCAGGACAAAGGCGTACAGGAGGGAGGTACAGCGCTTGAGGCTGTATAAAGGTCCAGTTAGAAACAGGGTGTCAAGTCTATGGATGTACTATTCATCCCATCACCAGCAACAATCATTCATCTCTCAGATTACAGATTACTGAATGGAAGAGAAAAAGATTTTAAAGAAAGGGACTAGGCTCAGAAAACTCAGAGAGAAGCATTTGGGGAAGGAGAGAGAAGCACTCATCCAATGGTTCTCAAACTTTTCAGTGAGAAATCAGTATATTGAAGGACATTAGAAAGGTATCATGCAAATGCACTTTGATCACCTAAACCAGAATTCCCTTTTAGGGAGTATTAATTTGGCTGTTCACAGGTTAAGCTTACTATGACTAATCACCTTCCTCCTCATACTATTCTTGCAGTAGTAAAATACTTTGAGCAGTGCAGCAAAACATACATACCTCTTTATTTTAAAATTGTCTTCTGCTAGCCTGCTAAAACCAAGTTCAAGATTGTTCATTTATGAAAACAGAGACCTTTTTTCATAGTGTGCTAATTCGCAACAGCCTATTAAGTTGCACCACAGGCTCCGTTGTGTGCTTAGACACAAATTGCTGAGAGAAAATGCTTTAGTGCATTTAATTTCCATGTATTCAGTCACAATATATTTACAATTGTGAGATAAATGTAAAGAAGTTTCTCCCTTATATACAAGTAAGCACTTTGTGATATATTTCCTTGCTGATTGAAATTAAATGGATAGCAACATTACAGTACTGTAAATCATAATTGGTGCCTGGTTTCTTGGATCATCAATTTCAAAATATATCAGAGCATATTGTTACGGAATAAACAGTACAACTCAGTTTGAGGCTTTCTTGCTCCTTCGGGTGCTGAAAGTACTGCAAAGTGCTCCAGAATTCAGTCAGCCTTCCTTCAGAGGAGCTAATAAACTAGAGCTTCTTTCTCCCTGTCTCTGGGATTAGGATAAATCAAATTGCATCTTTCAAACCAAATACAACTGTTGGTTAAACATCCTTTCTGATGTATGAAAAAAGTAAGAGAGTTAAATTCTTCATGTCTATCCAAATCCAGATGAAAAACAGGTGTCTTTACGGTCTCTAATCTTATATCCTTACACACACATACACTATTATCTGACATATAATGTCACCCTTCCTCCCTCCCCCCCAATTTTAAATGGAGTCAGTGTTAGGGAAAGTTCTTTTCTAGGTCATTTTTGTCACTAAACCAAGAGCAATGAAAATTATAATTCCATTGATCTGCCTTTGTCACCCCATGCATTACTGGCTTTGTTTTCAGCTTAAGTTGAATCAGGAACATCCCTGGTCAATCTTGTTGACATACCTCCTCTACTAATCATATTTAATGAATCTTGCAGGGATATAAAAATCATTTATGATATACAGGGTAAAAAAAAAGAGCCCTTCTCACCAAGGACAGAACATGACATATCCAGGAGGCATTGACTTCACCATATATAAAACCAACAAATTTTTAAAGCTTATTTTATCTCTCCAGAGTGCATAATGAATGATCACAACTTAAAGTATGACAGATTCAAAGGCAGACGTGGGCCAACTTATTTTACATATAATAAGGAATCATAGAATCATAAAATGCCTTGGATTGGCAGGAACATTAAAAATCATCCAGTTCCAAACTGCCTGCCATGAGCAGGGACACCTTTCACTGCAAAAGGTTGCTCAAAGACCTGTCCAGCCTGGCCTTGAACACTTCAAGGGATGGGGCATCCACAGCTTCTCTGAGCAACCTGTTCCTGTTGTTTCATCACTGTCACAGTAAAGAATTTATTCCTAATATCTAATGTAAATCAGTCTCCCCTCTTTCATCTGAAAGCCATTCTCCCTTGTCCTGTGACTACATGCCCTTGTAAAAAGTCCCTCTCCAGTTTTCTTGTTAGCCCCTTCAGGCACTCAAGCTGCTCTATGGTTTTTCCAGAGCCACATTTTCTCCAGGCTGAACAAGTCCAGCTCTCTCAGCCTGCCTCCATAGCAGAGATACTCCAGCCCCCAGAGCATCTTTGTGGACTCCTCTGGACTTACTTCAGCAGTTGGGGTCCCCAGAGATGGATGTAGGACTTCAGATGGGGCCTCATGACATCGAGTAGAGGAAGAGAATCCTCAGCCTTCTGTTCATGCTCCTTTTGATGCAGCTGAGTATACGGCTTGCTTCCTGGCCTGCAAGCACACACAGCTAGGTTGTGTTGAGCTTCTCATCAACCAGCAGATTGAACATGCACAAGTTCATCACCTGGGGAGGGGTTGATGAAGAGTGGCTGATATTTCAAGGTTTCCCTTTATCATCTCCATCACTTTTGAGATCCTACAAGGTGCAGAAAACTTACTTGAGAAAGACACACTTCACATACCTGCAGGAAGAGTGAGGAAAGTACAAGATGTTCAGCTTCACTTTATTCCCTGGGAAGGCTGTGGAATACAGGTTCCTCAAGCTTTCTCTTTTTCTTAATTACCCAGGTACATGTAGAACAGATTAAGACTGAGAAGACCCAGGATGGATCTTCAAGGGCAAACCAAACCTGACCTAATTGCTTTCTACCATGAAACAAATGGCTGTGTAACCTATGAAGAGCTGTAGGTGGTATTTGCCTTGGTTTTAGCGAAGTTGTTTCCTTCTCTCAGATTGGAGACACATGGGTTGGGTAAAGGCATAAGGGCATCAGAAAATGGACTGGAAAATTGGACTCAAAGATTGGTGATAGGTGGTACAATTGGTGGGTGGCCAGTTACTGGTGGTGACCCTCAGGGATTGGTACTGGTGATCTAGACAATAGGGCAGAGTACACTCTGCAAATTTGTAGACAGTATCAAACTGGGATGTGCCCTCATACACTGTAAGGCATAGGTGCTATCCCAGGGGACTGCAGCAGCACTGAAAAATGAACCAAAAGAAACCTCATAACCCAGGGCAAATGCCTCCAGTTTGTCGTAAGCCCATGCAAGAATACAGACCCTGGGCCAACAGTCTGGAAAGTAGTTGTGCAGAAGACAACTTGGCAGTCCCGGTGCACTACAAGCTAAGTCAGCAGTATTTGCAGCAACAAAGGCTAACCATCAGGGGAGGGATTGTTCTTCTCAATCTAATCTTTTTAAGACTCTATTTGAAGTTTTGTGTCTACTTTTGGGTACTCACTACAATTCAGACATACTGAAGCAAACCCAGTGATAATTAGGAGCCTGGAAAACACGAAATTTTTCCATAAACATGACGTGACATTATCAGGGGCCTGGAATACATGACATAAATATAGGCAGAGCGAACTTGGTCTTTTCGGCCTGGAGAAGAGCAGGCTTGTGAGAGACCTAATGGCTACCCACAGCTGCCTAATGGGAGGATATGGAGAAGACAGACTCAGAGCCATGCAACAGTAACAAACGAGGCAACAGGAACAAGATGGAACAAAAAAAAAAAAAACTGATTAGATATGAGGAATAATGCTTGGCATGTGGGTGTCAAACAGTGGCATGGATTTCTCAGAGATCTTGTGGAATTTCCATCCTTGGAGACAGCCAAAACTCAATTGGAAAAGGCCCTGAGCAACCTTTTGTAACAGTACTTGTTTTGGCTGAGAGATTGGACTAGATGGTCTTTAGAGAGCTGTTCCAACCCATTAAATTCTCTGTTTCCAAGATACAGCAGTATACTCAGTGTTACCACTTTTCCTGAATGGAGTAGAAAAGAAAGAAGGAAATTTGTTATAAACCACATGCGTCTGGGTTACCAATTCTTTGATATTACCTTTCAATCATTAGCCAGAGGCCATTATTTTTGCTTGTGTGGGTACCCTTGAGTATGTAAGAGGAAAAAAAAAAAAGTGCCTAAAATATATTTTCAATGAGAAAAATTGATGATAGAATGTCTCCGCAATGTGCTTGTCCTTGTTTTTCTCCTTGTTCTGTTTTCTTTCCTGTGAAGTTTCTGACTTATCTTACTTTCTGTTTTAAAATACCTATGACTTTATCCATTATGCATCCCAATTAGGAGAATGAGCTGTTCTTAAGCTTTGTCTTGTCAAACTATTGCAAGATCATAAAAAATGAGTGAAAGAGTGTATAAGAAAGGAGTCTCTCCTTTCTTATATGATTCAGAGCAGCACAGAAACTCTTGCATAACAACTACAGCAAAGCCATGCCTTGATGAGAGGCGTCAGAGTCTTTGGAACAGAGAAGAAGTTTTCAGTAATTCGATCTATATCTGAACAACTGAAAGAAGCATTCAGAGGAAAGATACGTTCATAAATATTTTGTAAACTTTCTCTAAGCTTGATTAAGAACCTGAAAGTGCCTAACTTTATTTAATATCCTGTCAAGTTCAATCTGTCTTTTGCTCTTCTAAGCAACTGTCTGTTTCAGAATCTTTTTTTCATCCTTGGAACACACATTAACCCTATCAGCAGAACAAAAAGGAAAGGCTAAAGTTAAAAACTCTTCTTTCTTGATCTGCACAAACACCTTGAAAGCTGTTGACATGTTTGTATTATAGCGTAAGTCTAAAGCATGTTAAAACTACACATCTTGCATTTTAAATAAGAGTGTTTCAGATGACTTCATTAACTATTAATCTTTGCCTAGTAGGCAATTGGTGGTAAATTAGTCTTTTAAAGAAATTACCAAATCTCTAAATTAGCAGAAGATTTTATAAGTGTGTTTTACTATGTGTCGTGGTTTAAACCCAGCCACACAGCTCGTTCACTCACTCAACCCCACTTTCTTGCCCTCCCTTGCTTCCAAAGAGATGGGGAGGAGAATCAAAAGAATGCAACTCCCACAGGTTGAGATAAGAACAGTTTAGTAACTAAGGTATAACACAAATCACTGCTGCTACCACCAATAATAATAATGATAAAGGAAATAACAAGGGAAAAGAATACAGCATCTCACCAANAGTAACTAAGACACAAATCACTGCTGCTACCACCAATAATAATAATGATAAAGGAAATAAGAAGGGAAAAGAATACAGCATCTCACCAACCACCAACAGATAACTCACGACACCCCAACTTAACTGAGCACCGACCGAACACCTCCTCCAACCCCCCAGAGCACTTGTCCTTCCAGGTAACTCTCTGTTACATCCTGGGCATGACGTGCTGTGGTATGGAATACCTCTTTCGTCAGTTTGGGTCAAGTGTCCTGTCTCTGCTTCCTCTCAGCCTCCCCTCCTCCCTGGCAGAGCATGAGACTCACAAAGTCCTTGGTTGGAGTCAAACATTCAAGCAGTAACTAAAAATATTGCTGTTATCAGTTTTGTTCCCAGCTGAAAGTCAAAACACAGCTGCACCAGCTACCATGAAGAAGAAAAAATGACTGCCACTGCTAAACCCAAGACACTATGTTGTATATGTGTATATGGACACTATGTTGAATGTGTGGAACAGTCTGAGATGCAACTGGTCTCATTTTCTTTTGTAAGTTAATTTCTTTATGATTTATTATCTATTTATTGGTGACTGTAAGTGTTCCAGCAATCCCAATGATGTAGCTGCAAATTGTCCCACATCCCGTGGATGGATGGGCAGCCTTCTCAGGCATCTTTCCAGAAACGTTATGATCCCTTTATTAAACATATGTGTATCTATAATAAAGCCCACAGTGGGCTGTAATAATTTAGGGCATCTGTGTAGAGCTCTGGTTCTCCCATGGCAAGACAGTTTCTGACACCAAGTTCATATATTCAGAGCTATCATGGCCATCTGTTCACTGTATCATGGATGATAGGCATATCCAGATATGCAGAGCTTGCACCCAGTGGAAAGCTAAAGAACATTTTAGCCAGTTTTACACTTCCCTTACTGTAGTATTTTCTGAGATTTTAAGAAGTTCCCAGCTGTGTGTGTCTCTGTTTCATAGCATGCAATTCTTTATTGGAGAGCAGTAGGACATCCTCAAAACATAGACTTAACAGCTGTCTGCTACAATACCAGAAATGAAGGAATCACCAGTCAGATCAGGCTCTCACTAAATCCTTCTATTTCACTATTTTATATTTTTTTTAAATGATGGATAAGACAGATCAGAGGTGAGGACCTTGGCACATTTTCAGATTTTCCACTTCTCCTGCTCCTAACTACTTTACTGACATATGCAGTAGCTTTATAAATTGACCTCACCCACAAAGTTGGTGAGAAAACAGCTCCTTGGGAGTCTGCAGAGTGGTCAGCTGAAAAGCTGCTTCCTAATGACTTACACAACAAAAACACTAGAAAGGAATTGTCCAAAATGTTCAAGGGCAAGAATGACTCTGTTGTTCTAACAGGACAATAACCTGTATTTGTAGATAAGCAGAATTCATGGTGACAAAGCATGTACCTAAGAAGCATTATTAATTTAAAAAATACATGTAATCAATAGCTAAGGATTTATTTTTGTATTGTAGTCTATGTCTATGAAGCAGGGAGATTGACATTTCTGTCAGTTATGTTTAATTTAGGGTTTAATACAGGTTAGCATTACATTCATGCTATTTCCCACTGTAGCATAACCACTATCCTATTCCAGCAAAAAATAACGAGAATACTCTGACAGGTTCCAATCTTTTAAACATAGATGAACTTAAGATAAAGCTCAATCTCTCTTGTTTGCGTTATTGATTTCATATGATTATTTATTAAATCCACTGAAAAATAAGGCTGTGGTTTCCTTGGTACCTATTCACATGAAAATTATGTACTGATCTCAGAGTAATTATATATGTGAACAAAAATTAATAAAAAATAATTTCAGTACTACTAAGGATCATGTTCCTTTTGGACTTCCTGTAGCTACTTCACTTATCAACAAAGATGAGCATAGAAAAGAGGCCATCACATTATTTTTTTTAGCATATTTTTAAGTTCTTTTGTCTGGTCTTGTATTTTTTATGCAAGTACAGTCTTGCAGGATAAGCAGAAGCAGTATTAACACATTTCATGTCTTCTTAAAAGCATGTAAGTACTAAAGGTCCCTTCATCACTACCAGACTATATTTTTCTCTGTGAAGTGCTTTCATCCAAGATAAACACATGATGAGGTGGAATGGACTTACTAGTGTATAACTATGCTTTAAATTATATTCACATATGTGCTAAAACACTCAGCAATTCCATCCTCTCCCCCTCCCCCCACATTATTTCTCTTCCTTACCTGAATGGTAATGTCTCACAAACAAGAAGTTTTTTAGAGTGAACATATCAGTTATTCTACCCTTTGTTGAAAGAATATCAGGTCATAGTTTATCTTATAAGGTAGTAGAGAATGCCACTAAAGAACAGCACTAAAATGCAATGCAGTTTTGTAGAGAATAATAGCTAAATGTAACATTAAGGGAGTGTGTTCCTCTTTTGTATTTCTGTCTCAGTAACTCAGAAGTTTCACCACCACTGACAAAATAACAAAGCAATTTTTATATTTTTCAAAGTTCTAGCAGCAAAACTGTAGCTGTAAAAATATGGAGATTAAAATCACAAAAAAAAAATTCACGGTTGTTATTTTACAGATGGACTGATTTTTTTATTTTATTTTTTTTTTAAATTTTTTATTGGATTTGTGTCAAAATTTTCTGTTGCAAAAAATGCCTGCATTCTTTTATAACACATAAGAATAACAGATCGGGTTTCAATTTAAAATGTGTTGCTAAAAATACCAGTTGTGTTCACATGTTTCAGTAAGTATATTTTCATCTTGTCTGTACGGTATGTAACCTAACACATCTTTCTTCCATGTAATCAATGTTTCTATAGTAGCCATAAGGAATGTGTGACAAAATGCTTTGGGAATTGGTAAGAGACACCATCCACAAGACAGTATTTATCTATACTACAGAGTGCTGTATTGTTGGTAGAAATATGTAAACACAGCTGAGATAGCTGGGAGAGATTTTGTTGCTGTATCTGTAGTATAAATCTGCCATTATGTATTAGCCATACCTTGTGCTATGTTACATCTGACATGATCTAAGATTAGAAAACAGACAATTATGGAGTGATTGCTCTTCTGCTTGGGAGCGAATGGGAGATTGTCTAGAAATTTCTGAGAAGGTTGAAGGATAGAAAGAGGAAGTTCTTTTATGCACCCAACTACCAGAGTAAAATTTCTATTCTGCTTTAATAGGAGATTCTGCTGCACTACACAAATTGGCAAATACTTGTGCCATTTTATTGGTACAAATGATTTTTGTCTACATTAATATACTAATAAGTATACCAGAAAGGATACCAGTAATGCTGGTATAGCTAATCTCTTCTCAGATTGATGTTAACCTTGCTTCTACATATTATGTAGGTCTCAATGGGAGCATATAATAATAAAAAAAAAAAAATTAACACATTAATATTAATAATAACCTTCTTTCAGTTTTTTGCAGGGGAAGCTAGGGATAGAATGTTGCATTTTCCCCAGAAATATTTTCCTGAATGTAAAAGAATGCCTCTTTCATTAAACAGCCATGGATATTTTTAATAGAATCTTATATTACCATCCTATTTTCATTTGAGTCTTCATGTGTGCATGTGTGTACATGTTTAGGTATGTGCAAAATATACAAAGAAAAAGCTATCCATAAATAAAGTGTGTATGTAGGAGCCATATACCATAAATATATACCTTTTACACAGTCTGAATTTATTTATTACTGTAGTCTGAAAAATGTTAATGCATTATCATTTGTGCAGATTTTTATATGACCCTTCATTTGTGATTTCCACAGTTTAGTGCTATCATTCCTTCCAAATATCATGGATGGTTGTCAAACAACTATGAAGCTTATTCTTCCTGTGCTGCCATGTCAAATATTTTGTTGAGGTGTCTTCCCACTATGTAAAAGGATAATACAGTCAACATACTACAACTAAAAGTTCTAATTTGTCTGTCACCGAAACATCTGGCTGAATGTTGTTATTTCATAAACTTAGGTTTAGCTGGACTATGTACTGTAGAGATGCAAGTTGTTGGGAGCATGCCAAAAAACATGGAAGTTTATGCAATAGAAGTCTGGGAATCTAGGGTATGAAAACTTCAGGTAAGCAGGAATGTTAAACATCTCCACTTTGCACTGAACATATATGCTTAGCACTGAACATATATGCTAGATATCGTTCTACATCTGGGCAACCAGAATCACAAGCTGTGTCTGGCTTGGATGAAGAGGTTCAGTTTTATGCGCCAGAGGAGACTTCCACCACCAGCTGCATCTGTGGAGTAACCCTGAGGTCTGAGCCTTGCAACACTTAATTGCCTGAGAGTCCAACCATAAAACATTGTCTCCCAGCCATTGTGGCACCCCTGTGAAGGGCCTGGCTACATCTCATTTGCTCCCTGCAGGCAGGGTGTCTTTTCTGAGTCCCTCTGAAGACTTCCCTGCCCCAGGCTGGCCAAGCCCTGCTCCCATGGCTTCTTCTCCCAGGTCAAGTGCTCCAGCTCCGACTGCCCTACATACCTCTGCTGACTCTTTGCCCGTTGATCAATGTTTAAGACTGGAGACAGTGTGTAGATGTGTCCTAACAAGTCTAACAAGATGCGTCCTAACAATCCTAACTGAAGAGAGAGCGATAATTGCTGCCTTCCAGGAAACATTCTAGATAAATATTTTGTTGTGTTTATTCATCATTGAATCCTATAACTAAGGTTTTACTTTAAATTATAGTATTTTCTAGATTACAGCAATACTTTATAAATGATGTCTCATAAGAATTTTAAAGTATCACAATACTTTAGACCCAGAACTGCCTTATTAACTTCTGAAAGGGGAGTTAGGCCTCTGGAAAATATTATTCCAGCTTATAATGTCCTCTTTGCCTATATCTCAGTGCTTGAAGAGGTTTATCATGGATATTTACATTATGGAAGCAAGCTGCTATCTTGTTTCACTTCAGACACAGCTGAGATCTTGCAAAAATAGGGACTAGTATATTTTTTCCACCATATAAACAGGATTGAATGCCACAATTATAGCTCCATGTGAAAGCATAAACATGTGTTTAGTAAAACTGCCATACTCATTTGAATGACAATTCTTTGGTTCACTGCCAAAGCATGTATGTGTGCATAATGCTGGCCTAGAAACTAAAATCTTCCTAGTGGGCATGGTGAGCAAAATTATAAGTTGCATTTATTTTTATTTATTTTATACTCCTTCAATCTACTAGAAGCTCAGAGATTCTGAAGTGTAGTTTGTGGATGTGTTTTTTCATTAGCTACTTCACATCCCCAACTTGAAACCCCAGCTTCCTACTATACATTACAGCATTATCAGATACAATAAAGGTAGTCCTGTGCAAAGATTAATCAATTTTCCATAGCCAATGAACCAAATGTCACATATTTGTAAAGGTGCAATTGTTTGTGAGCTTCCAAATGCTGATAAAATGGGTAATTTTCCCATCACATTTGTAAATGTAAAAATTTAAAAATTTGAATTTCTTTAAAAATCTGTTTATGACTTATTTCACCTGAATACATTTGCCTTTCACTTCTTTCCACCACAGTGATATGAATTACTTGTTATGAAACACATTCCTCATATGAACTCAGTGGTTTATAGATAAAAAGAAATTATAAAATCACAAAAAATCTAATAAAATATGACAAGTACTTAACAATAGAACAGATTTGTTAACTGTGGCATTCCTGTACTAATGGAAGCTTTGCCATTTTAGGGTGTTAACAGGACAAGCATTTAAACTGTTCCTGTAATCAATTGCTCAGTGGTAGGTGATGACAATCTTATCCAATTAGAAGAGCAGCAAGTATACAATTATTGGATTTTGAAGGGCAAAAAAAACAAAACAAAAAAACAAAACATGCCTTAGTAAATTCAAGTTAATTCAAGCTTCAAGTAAATTCAACCTTGTAACTTACGTTTTTCTTATAAGTTGTAGTATTTTCTACATTACAGCAATTCTGTCACTCACACACCCTCTGTTCACTGGTGATGAGCAGAAAAGGTTGACCGTGTATGGAGTGGGTAAATATATGAAACCCACAAAACAGCAAGAATTCATTCACAGTACAGATTTCTGATATATTAAGGCATTATTGGCAAACACATTCATAATATTAATTTTTCTCTTTTTTGATTTCAAGGGGTTGATATTACAACATATGCATTTGTATAGTTAATTTTTTTGGTAGATGGGATGGACAAAGAAGTTCATATATATGTATATTAATACGCATGTATAGTGAATTAATTTATTCCAGTGTAAGATCCTTTTTTATGCCTTGCAATATTAATTAAATATTAAAAAAGAATGCTATTAAGAAACTGAAATATGTTCTCTTATGACTAAGCATTTGTAGAAATAACATTTTCAGTCATAAAAATAATGATGTAACAAGGTTGTTAAATCATGTTGGGGCATGTATTTTGTGAGCTTTTGACACATTAGTTCAATTAACACATAATTAAGTTTCTGGTTCTGTTTATTTGCTATCACTTGTTAATTCTACTGCTATCTATCAGATCTGTAATAAACCCTTTTTTCTCCGCCTGCAGCTTTCTAATTACTGCTGATCCTTCCTGCCTTGTCATCAAGGCTGATATTTCTGTTGAGACTCATGAAACAAAGGATTGTCGTCCTGCTACTGGTTTTTCTTTCTTTCTTTTTTTTTTTTTTTTTTTTTTTTTTTTTTTGGTAA
>NDXB01012077.1:0-41536 GCA_002631895.1 Agapornis roseicollis
TTCTTTCCTGTGAGAGTGACAGAGCACTGGAACAGGTTGCCAGGGGGGTTGTGGAGTCTCCTATATTGGAGATATTCAAGGCCCACCTGGACAAGTTCCCGTGTGATGTACTCTAGGTTACCCTGCTCTCGCAGGGGGTTGGACTAGATGATCTTTCGAGGTCCCTTCCAACCCTTAGGATTCTGTGATTCTCTGATATGCTTCATGATGATTTAAATAATGTTTTCTTTCACTGAATTTCCAGAAACCCCCAGAAGACTCAGCTCAGAAAAATATTTAAGCATGTACTTCAGCAAATACAAAATTCCCTTCTTCTTCAACAGATCTCTGAAGGATTTACTGAAGGACTCTTAAATGTGTTGTTAGGAACTAGGTAGGCTACCATAAGGAATGTTAATTACAGTTTGTTAACTGTTCCATGGAAACGATGTGATGTCCTAGCATTTCCACTGAGGTAGTTTACTTCTCTGATATTTGCCAGAGCTATAAGGGATGAGTATGCAGTTATCTCCAAGACTCTCTGAATCCAAATGTTGTTTAACTTGGTGATAGTTCATTTGTGTGCTCATAAATTGAACTGATTTTAGAACTGGAACATGGGAAATTTGGACTTCCAGATTGTTATATTGAAACTAATTAAAACCGACTAAAATCAACTAGAAACCCTTCATCCTTTTATTGTAGGGCAGCTCATGTCTTGATCTCCACTATTTAACAGGCATGTTTTTTTAAGACCAAAACACACTTTCTGAAGCAGAGCAACAGAACTTGAGAACAAAGACTAAAATTTGCTTTCTTAAATTTTGACAGTGATCTTCAGCTTCTGAAAGAACATAAGCACTGCCATAAAGGACCCTTTCAGCTTCAAATCTTCTCTCAAAAAAAGGGATAATAGTAAACATCCTTCCCCTAAATATAGTCCCAGGTACTGGAAATTAACCTTTAAGGGTATTCTTAAGGCCAAGGTTCCACACTTTTGTTTAAAAACTTCTGCTGATCTTATCTCACAGGGATTGATCTAACCTTTACTTGAACTTATTTATAGTTATGACCTCATTAACATTCAGTGACAAAAAGGTCCCCAAAGCATTTCTGAAGTGCAGGGAAAACCAGCAGACTGCTGTGGAACATGGAACACCAGGAAGAGGGACAGCTGCAGGCATTATAGCTATGTGACTCCTTCTCCCCTAATTCCAAATGCTCCAGACACCCTCACAAGAATTAACAGAGATGAATCTGTGAAGGTACAAAAAATGTCATGGTTTTTTTGTTGTTGGTATAGCAGTGATTGATATAGCAGCAGAAATCTTTTTTGGAAAACATGTTCCATTAATAAGATCCATAAATCTTCTTCTACATACTGAGAAAAAAAATAAAATAGAAGTAGCAGCTATCAGAAGTGAAGAATTTTAAATGCGTACTGGGAGAAGAACTTTAAAAACTCAACCAGACTTGCTAGTATCGGAGTAATATAGCACATAAGGAACAGCAGAAGCTCGTGTACTGTTCTGGGTACTTCCCCAGCTGAGAACTACAAAATACATGGGACAACACTGCTGCAGACTGCAGTTGCCTGTCTGCTTCTAACCACCCTATTGCTATTCTTAGATGCAAACATGGTGTACCAGAACTTCCAGACATGATCCATGAAATATTGCTGGATTAGTGGAATACACATTTACACTGGACAAAGCCTTGGGTGACGTGGTTTAGTGTGAGGTGTCCTTGCCCATGGAAGGGGGTTGGAACTGGGTGATCTTAAGGTCCTTTCCAACCAGAACTACTCTATGGTTCTGTGATTCTTATACAAATACTGTATTTTCAAGGTGATTCTACAGGCAGACAGTTAATATTCTTTTGAGTATTAGAAACCATCTGAGAATGAACATCTGGGCATTTCCATCTTAGCACTTACTCTGTCTGAAGAGCAAATGAGACCAGGGCATGTTTTAATGGCAGTCAAGTTCTACAGGCTAGAAAACTGACCTTGGCCCTTGCACACACTGTTTTCTCACTACTAAATAGTAGACAAAAATGCCAATTTGTGGGTTTGATTCTGTGAAATGTGGATACACAGGTCTCAGTTATGTCACATTTTCTTCACCTTGAGAGAAAGTTGTTGCTTGGTCTGCCCAAATAAAAGCAGAAGTGAGAGAAGATCTAACAGTTCGCCTCCTTCCTTTTTCTTAATGGCACAAGATTGCTTTTCCTAGCTGGATAATACGTACCATCAGCAACAAAGCACAACAGTATGATTTTCTTACATGGCATGTAAGAAACAAAACCAAAACACTGATTCCCAAGGTGATTACCGGCAATTTTACTTAGCCAAGAGCACTATCTGGATCATGTTTTACTTCAACAGTGGAATCAGGAGGCCATATTGTGTTAAGCTTTTTTAACCCAAAGTTCCCACTTAGTGGACTTCTGCTTAAATACATGGCAACATAATGTCAATAGGCATAAAAGCTACATGCTTTTTCGTGCTGTCTCACATAAAAGCATGTAGCTGCAGGTAATGTGATACAGAAATAGTTGATACTGGTAAAAAAGTGAAAAATATTTCCATTTTTGGGAGCAAGCAGATTTTAACAGCTCATTCCACATCAATCCTAGAAATGTTATCCCACTGTTTTCCCAAGTGCCTTCAGGTGTATAGAGATATATTTCTGTATTTACCTGGAAGAAGGAAGCAAGCTTTGGATAGTGGTGATAAATACAAGGACAATAAATGCACACACCAAGTTTGATTTGAATACTTCATCCCGCATTTGAGAATACTAGAATAAAAGAAAACAAACAGAAGAAGAAATTAGCTGTTAACCCATGCAGTACTTTCATAAAGACTGGTGCATATAGGAGACTTTGGGAAAACTAGCAGGAAGATCTAATAAATCAGTGATCTGAATTTGGTTTTAAAAATGAAACACAATAAAAGACTCATTTATAAGCTGTAAAATACTTTACTCAAAACATAAAAATTCTGTAATTTGCAATGCAAATTATTTTACTTGCCTCTTTTTCAAAATTATTTACTTTAAATCCCAAGTAAACACTAGGGGCTTGTGATGTTGGGTAGAACACTTAATATTTAATAACTTATTAAAATACTTAATAATCAGGTACCATGGGTTTCCTCACCTGAAGACAAACACTGAAGCCAGCTGCAACTCTGCATGCATGATGTCACAGAGGTGTCTCCATGCTGCCAAACTGAGACTATTCCATTTTATCTTTTACTTTTCTTATTTAAGAAAAGAACACAGAATGGGACATTCTGTGACTATCTGGGATGTGGGTCATGATCTCTGTATCCTGACTTATCCAGACGCTGTGCAGAAACTTGTCATTCTCCAAGGAGAAAAGGAAGTATTATTATGTAAAAGTCCATTTGAATTGCAACATTATTATGTTTTACTGTAAAAGTATTTTTCTCCAGCATATCAAATCACTGGAAATGCTAGAAAGTTCCCCTTCTATGGCAGTTACCAAGAAGAGGAACAGATACATCAGTGAATCACAGTAGACCAGTGAACGTGGAATTGTTACCCAAATCCTCAGCTGGCATTTATTCAGCTAAACTCTGGTTGTTTACAGTAGATGAAGATTGGTCCATAGACATATTTTTGTAAGTCTATTTATCCTAAACTGATGGCACTGAGTTTTCTTCACCTAATAAAGAATCCCACAAATGCCTTGGCCAAGTCATTTTCCTTCTCTGCACAGTAATTCAATTTTATTTAGTCTCTTGTAGTTTTGAAGGAGTTAAGAGTTACATGTGCAGAACAAAAAGAAATCAGCCAAAGGGATACAGAATCTTTCCCCAGTGATTTGGAAACAAGGCAAACTGCAGTTATAAATGCCCAGAAAGCATCATAATTGTGAAAATTAAAGCCAATTAAGAAATGGATCAGGAACATACATTGGGAGAGTTCAGCTATGAACTGCTTTTTTATTGCAAATCTGATTTTGAAGGAAAGTTTTACCTTAGTCTATATTCACTACATGACATAATCTCACTTATAGGTATCCGATCAAAACAGTCTCAAGCTCCTGAAATAGGAAAAAAGGTTTCTTTCTTCCCTGCTCCCATTTGTTATGAGAAAGAGAGTGGGTTTATTTGCTGGTGTCCCTCATTTTGACCCCTCTGCTGTGATTGTACCCTGTTGGCAGTATCACTCTAACATGATTTTTGATAGTGCTCACAGGCAACTCCATTTTGCTGCTGGAAGCTCAGAGGCACTGACCCTGATTTCATGTGCTGAAAAACAACTGCAGCAGTCCACTAAAATAATAAACAGGGGCTTTTTTTGATTGCAGCATAAAAAGAACCAAAGGGAAAAAGAGAAGTACATTCCTTAAAATATAACGTGAAATCCCAGCTGTTCCTTGGGGAAATTATAGTAAACTAATTCAATGAAACACAAACATGGAACTGCCTGCTGTGTTGAGCATTATGTCAAAAGGATGAATGCTGTTGGTCTAATCAGTAACAATGTCGTGATGAGAAATTGCTAGCATTTCTGAGGCAGCTCAAACACTAATGATAAAGTAAGCACTTCTGTAGCAGTCTACCCCTTAGTGACTTGGAGAAGTTACTGAAGGACAGACTAAACCTCAAGGCATTTCCATAAATATGGGGAGGCATGTAGCTAACTATAGCTATGTAGAGTGGTAGGAAGAATCATGATGTGACCTATTCTGCAATGAAAGCCTTAGCTGCAACATCCCACAGACCTGCCTGCACTGATGTGACTTGTGCATGGTGTAGAAAAAGCTTATTGCCTCTTCCCATGTGGCTTGAGATATTCTATTTTTTTTTTCCCTTTTTTCAGAGCAATGCTGTTTGTGCCACTGGGAAAGCTTCTGCAATACAGGGGAGGGACAGAAGAGTATGTATCAGGAAGCCCAAGGTAGGAGAAGAGATGGATGAATTCCTGAGAATACCAAAGGGTAGACACAGGTTCAGTTGTTGATCAGTTGCAAAAAGGAAGGTGCTGAACAGGTATAGAATTTGCCCAGTGTTTCTTGCAGACCTGCTTGCCACTGGAAGTTTTTGTGTTGAAGGAAAGCAGTGAGGCTCATATCTGCAAGGGTACAACATATAGGAAGGGCAATTTTTTCCCCTACTCATTTAATTTCTGTTTATCTTGACCAACATAAATTCTGAAACAGAGAAACTCAGATACTTAGGTCTCATCATTGATGTAAGAAGACCTCTACTGTGAAATTCAAAGCCTTTTTGATATTCTCAATGTGCTTACCTCACAGAAAATATGTAAACACTTCACCTGTAAGACCAGGCTGATTTATAATCCTAGTGCAAATATGTAGGAAGACTTAGAATAACTTTATTAAAATCTTTATATTGGAAATTTTCCTCAACAATAAACCCTACAAGCACATAAAATTCCCTGCACTGTTACTGTGTTTTACCCTCTATGAAATATCATGTCTGATATTCCCAAGTCACTGCTATTAAGTCAAAGCATCATGATAATATACTGGAAATCATCTAAAATAGTATCAGATTTTTCTTATGAGCTATCACATATTTGGAACCCCGTAGTATATTTTCATGATACCATCAGAAGTACTCTCCTGTGATGAGTCTTTTGCTCTATCTGTCTACATCATATTTATGAAAATAACCTCTAGTAAAATAGAGAGTGAATTCATCTTTAAAAGAGATATCAAGTGCTAATGAGTGAAATACAAGTTAGTAGCGGCTAGTCCATTTAGGTAAAGAATTTGTAAAATATACTGCATAGGGATCCTGCAAAAATATTCTAAAGAAAGAAATGTTATGAAATTCATATGGAAATATATATACTATATATATTATATATCAAGGAGATCAAGGAAATAGATATCCTATATATATTATTATATCAAGGAGATAAACCATTCACTAATGCAACTGCTACTCTTCACTGTGGAATCTATATTTTTCTATTACCAGGAAGGATATAGAGCAATAAGATAAGAGAAGAGTGGGAAGATGTACCGATAGCTTAAACTACTGTGATATACCACCCATTTAAAACACTGTAAACCAGGAGCTGTGCTGGGTCCTAATGGTATTTTTGGGCATGCTGACTTTGGAAATTTGTTTTTAACCTCCTGAAACCTTAAAGGAAATAAAATGGGACTTTCATTGGTAGCATAAATCTGCTGTTGGCAATTGTTTTACAATAAAAAAGCCCCAGAGTAACCCAGACTGCTTAAACAAAAGTCCAGCATGACATTTCACATCTATTCAAGTCACCCCAAAAATTTATGATCCCATGATATGGTAGTTCTGTTACTAATACAGGAGGAAGAAATACAGTTTATTGTTCACATGATTACTCAGTTCTCCATGGTTTGGGGTACAGAGCATTAGTCCAATTCTCACTGAACAAGGTTAACTTGTCAATCAGGATATGAGCTATGGGTTCTGGTTATTCTGCCTACTGAGTAACTGCAATCTGGGGTGAGAAGTGCTTACAGATAAAAGGAATAAGTATTAGGCAAATGCCAGTGCTGTCTGGAAGTGTGATGTCTAAATGTGAGGGCAGAGAATGTTGCATAGAAGAAGTTACTTTACTTCAGAGCTACCTCATACTTGAAGCTACCACTGCTCTGAACAGAGCTGAGTGGCAACAAATGAAAATGGTAATGGGAATTGTGAAGCCCGTAGACATAGACTGTGTTCTTGCTTAGCAACACTGCAAGGAGCAGCTCAAGATGCTGATGTAGAAGGTCATGTAAGCAGCTGCAAAATGTTAATGCCTAGAAGCAAACATCATTTTAGACTGAAAGGTTAAGGGGAGAGCAGAAGCAAAATGCTGCTGAAAAAGCTTTATGAGATCCCAGTTTAAATCTGAGTTTGTTTTGTTTTCTAAATGGGCAGGAAGAAGGGAGAAAGTGAAAGCAATACAAGATAACATGGAGGAAATAACTAGTTTCTGTAGGAAACCAGTTCACACATTCTTTTTTTTTCATGACAGCCTTTAGACTACAGTTTAACATTAAGGCTATTGGGACAAACCTGTAACTGCAGCACAGGAGAATGGGGAGGCAAGAGACATTTCCCATGTTGTCCCATAAGACATTACTCTTGCCTGTGATGAAGAGGACATTCTGATTCATCTGTCCTTAATCCCCATCACCACTGTGCATTCTTCATCCTTCTCTGAGTATATTCATGGTGCCTCACCATCCTGAAGACAAGCAAGGAGGTTGCTGGCCAGCAACTACCCAGCTTTTCAAGGTGGATGAACCAAAGCAAATAAAGCAGTGTTGTTATTTTTCAAAGCTTTCCCTCTATGTAATGCTAAAAACCAGTCCATTTTAGAGGACAGAAAAAATGATTCAGTCTCCTTTACTGAAAGGATTTTGTGTTTCTACTGCCTGTGCTTGCAGGCTGGGACAAACACTTCAGAAAAAATTGAATGAAAGCACCACTTTCTGAACATTGCAGTACAGTTTTCCATTGGAAGTGTCACACTGAGAAGAAAATGCATTAAAGTTGTTAAAAATGTTGACTTTTAAAGAGGCATTTTTCACCCAGATGCAATTAAAGACTTTATTAATATTTAAAATCTGACCTATGTAATGTGCTAAATTATAGCATGGTTCTTTTTTTCCCCCTCCTTAAATTGCTGTTATATTTACCTCTTAGAAGCAGACATTAAAAATAAAAGGATGTTTAAAACAGAAAGTTGACATGTTAGTTTTTACTTGAATTAAACGTAGCAGCTGCCTAGAGGACATCAGATGGGTCCTATGACTAAATGAAACATATCTATATAAATATAGATATATGTTCTGAATATAAGTGTCAGTTTATTAATATGCTAAATCACCTTTTATGCCAAAGCAGCCTGTCATCTGACAGAAAACTGCTTGTACTCAACAGCAAGTGAAACCTGGCAAGCAGCTGTTGCTTTCAGGAGCAGACTTTGCTCAGTGTACGCATTTTCCAACAACGAAACATAATGACTGCAGCACTGTAACACCTGCATCATGACTCTGGCTATTGTGATCTCTAGCTCAGTCCCAACTTCCGAAAACTGAAACAAAATGAAAAAGAAAAGACCAGAAAACAAACAACTCAAGCCAGAACCTACAGCTTCTCGACTTCAGTGGACATTTATTACAGTTCGAGTTGCGAATAATGCAGCTACCAAGACTCAGCTACCTTATGCTCCAGGCTGGAGTCTTTAAACATCAGTGAAAAAGGCTTGATATGCTCTCTTCTCAATTTATCGCCACTCCGTAAGTCGATGGTGTGCTCTATTCGCTTGTTAATTTCCTCAGGCCCAGACTGGACATGCAAAGCTTGTGCAAGATGGTTTGGAAGCAGATTTATTGAATTTCTTGTTAGGGCAGCCAGAGTCTAGGGGAAAGCACATGCAAACAGAATAAACCTGCTGGTCCCCTTGGGTTAAAAATGCAATGTTTTAGTTCATGTTGCATTGCAAACCATTACAGCATTCCATGCAATTCATTCAATGAAATTTATAGAAGTGTAAAAAAATAAGTCTGTTCCACTAAACACATACAGTACATTAAGGGGAGCACTTTAATGCCCTCTTTTATACAGGTTTGTTGCTGCACTGCAGATTCTGTTAATTAATTATTAGGTCATGCATCAGGGGAGTACACACCAAAATCACAGCACAGTATCTGACTCAATGGTGTGTTTTAACAAATAAGAACAAAAGCTACAGAAAACAGAAGTCACAAAAGAGAGTAATGATGATTTTTCTTGATCTTAAAGTTACTGGATGTGTGTAGTTAAGGAACAGAACAGTTAAGGCAGGAGTGAAGAAGGTGACATTTCTGATTACTTCAGCATGGGGTTTCTTCTTCACTACTGGTATATTTTAGCCAGTCTAGATTACAGTTAGGCTATATGACTTAATTTAACTGTAATTCTTATTTTAAACATTGTCTTGAATGCATCATTCCTTTGGTATTTCATTGACTAATACAAAGAATGAAAAATAAATACTATTGCATAGCTTCGCAGAGAAAGCTAGCAGAGATAGTATGAAGGGTGCTTCACCTTCAGGAAAGAGTTAGACTTTGCTTTCATAAAGAGAATAACTCAATCCAGTTTCATGGTAGCATTTCATGACACAAGCCACAGTGAAGCAGCACTTTTCCACTTGAATGGAAAAATAAACTCTACTACCTGTGATATTCCCAAGGATTAAGGAATGTTAGTGGGTGGAAAGGAGATAAACCTTCATACATCATAGCATAAGACATCTCAAAATTAATATGGATAAAAAATACACTTCTACTTGACAAAAGTTGTCCCCATAGGTTCTTGCTGAAAAAATCTGCTATATCTCCTACTGGCATTGATGGAAACAGGAGTTTGGGATCGGTTGTCCCTATATTTCTCTGGAAAGCCAACTCTTTTGGATCATGGGATAGGTACAGCAAACTATATATGAAGGTTTCCTTTTTTCACATTCAAGTTATAGTCAGCAATTATGTTCTAATGAATCTTGGAGAGCACATTAAAACACAGAAAGGGGCTGAGGTACTCACTCCCAAACCCCAAGAGACAACTCTCTTTACAATCCTAAAATAAAGTCAGTGGACTCTGTAGTCACAGGTAGTATCTTGTTTTCTCATATTCCATCTTTTGATGAGTAATTTAAAAGCCCAACATGGAGGTTGAAAAGGATACCAGGATTGAAATCTTCTATTTAAGTGAACAGCAAAATTCCTGTTTGTTTTAGTAGAAAAAAGAATTCAGTACAGAAGGTTTGGCAACCACTCAAATGTACCCATTTTCTGTGCAGAAAATCAATACCATCTGCATTTGGAGAAAATAAGTATCAAGGAAACTTTTCTCATGCTAAAGTTTCAGATATGCTTGGATCTATATCTTATCCTTGATGTTGAGGTGGAAACTAAGGTTAGAGACAAATCTTGGAAAACAATCTACTGTGTCAACTGAACAAATACTATATTACTACACACTAAGACACTACGTCCTAATACTATATTACTACACACTAAGTTTAGGTATTCCTATCTCTTTTAAACTGAGCTATGATGACAAGTTATTATCAATTAGTGGTGGTGAAATCACACAAGTGTGTCTGAAGTCACCATTAAACCATGATACCAAATCAGATGAAGTTGTGTGCATTAATACCTCAGAATTAGTTCATATTGTTATATATCCACTGAAAATGAGGATGGGGAAGTTTCCTAACGTTTTACGTGGGCATTTTTTTATATACAAAAAGAAAATCAATTCATCCCAGTAGATGACTACATTTTGCTTCACGTTATATATTAAAAATTGATTACTATGAAGAATTGTCTTCTTGCTGAATGTCTGAAGTGGTTTACAATTGATGGCAGATGAACATGACGTAATATCAGCAGTACAGCAATGGTGCCAGTAGTATTGGTGCAAAACTGGACTCTGAAGTTACATTTATTTTTAGAGGATAACAAGGAAATTCATATTTGAGTTTAGTAGAGTCCTCTTTCCTTCACACCTATAAACATATTAATGAAAACTGCTTCCCTGTAGTTAGTAATAACAGCTGTGAAAAATATCATGCAAATTATTGTCTCAACAATATTTTTTTAGTACATTTTGTCTTTCTTGCCTCTTCTTTGCTCTGCGTCTTTTGAAACTCTGGTATGCCAATGTAAAGAAGTATTAGTTCTCCCTATTACCTCTCCTACACTTCTGTGAACAGCAATTCATAGGAAGGTATGGTGGTGAATTCTACAATAGGCTTCTGAACTTCCCTGATGCCTAAAATAATTGTTCCTTGAATAGGAACACATACAAGGTTCTGTTAGGAAAAACCCTAGCCAAACTTGCATCTAAGACTTAAAGATATGATGAGTTAAACCAAACAAATAATAAAACTCCAACTTCAGATGCATTATATAGAGATTTTTAAAAGGTAGCTTGAATTCATTTTCACTTCCTTCCTGCAAAGTTTTCATGGAACAAGTCCAAGCATCCTGAAATCAAGAAGGGAATTTTTTAATCTGTGCTATTTAAGAAATTATAGGAAGGCTTCATATTATTTTTTTCATAATGCAAACAGCAAGTCTTGGAGGGAAATGGTGAAACAAAGGCACATGTTTAAAGAGATAGGATAGAGACAGGGTTTGGTTCAACAGGAAAGCACCTAAATGACGGCATCTAGGTGCTTGGAATCTAAGTTTCTATTATTGGTAATATACACACAGGGCACATTCAATTGTCCTATTATACAAAGCTGTTGCCAGCTGACATGCCCTAGGGTATGCTGTACAGCAGTCTGGAGATAAGTAATATGGCATGAGACCTATGGGAACACCAGGCACTGCTGATCAGTGATAAGGATCAGCTGGTGTGAGGCTGAATTAAGCTCTTAATCAACATGTTTTACATAGGGGACTACAGGTAGCACTAGACCCTTATATTTAGGAACAGAGTGGTGTGGGAGATCGACACCTAGGACAGTAGGCACTGTCAGTAGGTGCACAACTGCAGGCTCTTTGGTTTTGAATCGAATTACACCCTGCAGTCTATACTTGCCTGTCATCTTGTCAGCCTTTAAATGTAATTTCTGTGATAACTACTGAGATTCACTGCAGCTATCACTAAAATATGCTTGTAGAAGATATAGACATTTTAATACGCTTTTTTTCCTAATTCATGTCATTACAGGCTCGTCAGGTGCCTCCAGCACCACACACACAGTGATCACATTATAGATTTCATCTATTTCTTTGGTAAGGCTTACCAAACAAATGACACTTCCTCAGCTATTAATGTCTTTTCTAGCAGAAGGCCTTCACTCTCTTTACATAAAATAGCTTCTGTCCAACTTTCTTTGCTTTATGAAAGAAGCCCAGACGTTTTGAGAACAGAAAACTCCATCCATATTGAGCATGGTCTGAATTTCAGAACTGGCACTTGAATCCTTGGCTTGCCTCACCATTAGAGCCAAGGCACATGGTGTTTAATGTGCTTTAGATGTGTGTAGTTTTTGTTAAGGTCTGTGACTGCATACACAAAGAGTGGTTATTCTGTTTCTAACATATATCAACATATCTTTATTCACAGACTTAGGCTGCCCATGGGAAACGCGCTTGAGGTAAAGAATATGGTTTGTGATGAATCTGATTTGGCAAGAGAACTCACCAGAGACTTTGCCATTTCATATTCTTCCTAACTCAATTACAGCTAAAAGTAAGAAACGTGTTCAGAGATGCTCAAATTTTGTTATAACATATGTTGGGTAAATAAATCAATTGAATGCTATTGGCAAATATTAAAAAATGTGAAGTGATTCATTGTTGGGTTCCAGCTACTTGGATTCTCAACATCTGCTGCTGCTGGTGACTTTGGCTAGATAATTAATGTTATTAAATGCTTATTCTGTCCAAGACCGAAATAAAGCTACTACATCCTAGTACAATTTAAATCTGTCATCTGAATTTTGAGCTGAAAAACATTATTTATGTGCAGCAATGCCTATTGTCTCACCTTTAAAATTGAAACTTATATAATAATTAAATCACACATAAAATAACAGATTTTTAAAATCTTCTCTCCACCAAAAAGCTTATTGTAAAGCTGGGTAGTACAAAATTATAGTTATTTCCAGCACAAAAACAAGTTCTCAAAGAAAAACAGTGTGAAACCATTCTAAAAATGTTTACTGCCATAAGACAAAACTCTGATTTACAACAAATGCTTAGTTATGCCTATTTCAATTATTTCCATGGGCTTTTTATTAATTTATTGAGTTGGAATTGTTCAATAATCACATAAAAACACTAGTTCTTTATCTCATTGCTTCTTTTTGTTAGTATCAAGGTCAGGTTTAGCAGAGGAAATGATCAATGAAATACTAGCCTACCCAGTATAGATTTTTTTAGACTATAGAGATGGGAATGTCTTAAAGGGAAAGAAGAAACAGAGATTAGAAGATATTCACAGCAACATGCACACATATCTCTATTCCTAATGGAATAAGACTATAGAAATGGGTCAACAAAATACAGAGAATACTAAAAGGCAGTGTACGTGCAGATAAACAGATGCACAGAACATATATAAAACACACGTTTTATATAACAGCAAACTATGTCATGCTCCATTGCTGTTTGAAGAGACAAAGACACCAACATGGATTGATTGATTTTGAAGTATTTACACTTCTGAGCAGATTTGTAAGAAGCAGAGGACAGTTGACAAAGCAAGACCTCCACACAACAATGCTTAAAGTTCAACAGACAGTGTAAACAAGTAGGACTAAGTATGTGCAGCAGAAGAAACAATAAATGTCATTACAGATCCCTCAGAAAAATGGAAGAAAACTCCATCAGATGCTGTTTCATAAAGACTCCTTGACCTTTCAAAAGCAGTGAAGAGTCTGGGGGCACTTCAAACTTCCTGTTTGTAATTTTCAAAGCAAGCAGATTTCACCAAGCTATTTTTATGACTGTCCAAGAATTGCTGGTTCTAAGGGTGCTAACAATTAACCATGCAGTGCTTTTGGAAAAGATCTCATCAAGAGAGACTGTTATTCTCTCATATTTCCATTGAACTACACTTTACCTTACAGTGTAACTCTCCTGCTTGTGAACTTTAATTTTGCCTTAGAATCTAAGTTATTAATAATTTTTATTAAAAAAAATAGAAAATTGAAGAATGGATGAGCTGTTTTCATGAGGTATTTTTTAAAGGTAGAACTTTTTATTTCCCTTATGTATGAATAACCTACACTATGTTTTTTTCCTCTGGCAAAATGCCTGTTTGCTCAAGGCAATGCAGTGAAGCTGTGCAATGAGATACACACTCTGACTAGAAAGTCCCAGCTAGTATAGTAACATTAGCTTTGCTCTACTTTTAATTTACTTCTTTATGAACTGGTTCATCTAAAACTAAGCTGTGTATGTAATATTTAATTTCAGTTGGCAAAAAATGCAAAAACAACTGGTCCACTGGCATTTCCCGGTTTGAATATATGATTTATTTCTGCCCTGAAACAATTTGTTTAATCCTCTGCTGTTACAGTATGTGTTAGAATAAAGGTTAAAGATGAGTATGTCTCCTCTGCGGCTTCCATTATTGAAATGCACTCAAGCATGCATTCATATTTGATTACATTAAAAGATGTTTGACTTACGTTCTGTTTTCCCACTATGTTATCAAATGGAAGTTCAGGGCTCCAGGATCCTTCAGTGAATGTTGCTCCACTGTTTCTTCTGTCTGAGGAGCTGACAGCCTCTTTCACAATATCTTCAGGCAAAGTCAACAGACTCTCCTCAGGTTGTTTAATTAAATAAGTCTCGATGTTATGTTTCCTCAAGAATTCATTACGCTCTTTGCCGTGCCCTTCTTCAACTTTATAATCCCCATTCAGGCAGTCCAAAGTGGCTTTGGAGATGTGAATTCTCCTGCGTGAGTGAAATAAATGAGTAGTAGCAAATACTGACTGTGCTCTAATACACATAGCTAAAAAGGAGTTCATGAACTCTGTATCATTTTTAATATAGAAGCTTTTCTATTGTATATGACGACTTCTATAAGGAAAATAAAATAGTGTAATCAACAAACATGGGCTTCATTTGGGGGCAAACACTCTTAAGAATTTTTCACATCAATAGGATCTCATGAATGGACAAATTCCTATCACAGGAAAATCAGTTTTGTATTTACACCTGATACCTTTGCTTACAGTAGTAGTTTAATGGCAGACCTTCCCTAATAAAATATTATTCACAGTGAATTAAAATTACCACTTATGGTGAGAGGAAAATATATGGTATGCATTAGAGCAGTTTATGTGAAGCTCTTTAATTTCCTTCAGTAGCTTAGATAGTTGAAATTAATGGTCTGATTGCATATGAAATGAATTAAGGAAATAGGGAAATTATACAAAGGCAAGTAAGATGATAATTTCTGGTAAGACTAAGCAATGAGTTGAGAAAGCTTTTGCAAAAGTAAAGTTGAATTAAAGAGATGATGACTTAAAAAAGCCCAAATTTTGAAAAAACATGCTAGCCCTTTGGATGTCAACCAACCAGAACTGCGGGGTCTTATTTCTATTTTTAAGAAATATTCGAATTCCTAAATGTAGACTAAATTGCAGACACCTTTAAAAAACATCCACATAGTTAGCCATTCTATACTTTATAACACAACATCATAAATGCAGTAAAAGCAGATCTTCATTAGACATTTATCTAACTCAAGCAAAGAGAAGTAGTGACTCCATTAAGACTGGTTCTTTTTTTCAGACTTTGGATGCATGGCACTTCCTGAAAGTCAGCCTTGCAGACAGATTCCTAAAACTCAGTGTCAGCTAAAATTGTTGGCCGTTTCTTGATGACACATATTGAGTCATTTTTCTCCAGCATCACAAACTAGATAATCTCCACTTAAGGAAATGGCCCTAGCATGCCCTTTGGGAACTTTCTTCTGGAATTTGAAGGATGCCACTAAGAGTTAAATTGCATAAAACAGTGATTGAGTAAGAGGCCATAAGTGCACATACGATGTGCATGCATTGCCAGAAAATAATGTGCTGGTTGTCTTTAAGCAGTGTGAAATCCCCAGGAGTATCAGAATTTCACACAAACGAGGCCAATGTGGAGTATTAAATATCGGTATTTAATTAAAAGCTCAAAAACTTGTATCTCAGACACTTGGCAACATGGTCTCAGCTTCCCTCTGAAGTCAATTCAGGTTTTATACAACTTTCTCTTCCTGAAGTCATGCTGTTATAATGTCCACAGAAGTTAGTTCTCTTTTGTAGTCAAATGTCAGTAAAACTAACAACAAAAACCAGTAAAAATGTTTCTCAAATACAAGCAACATTTCTCCTGGACTTTAAAAACAGAGTGTATGACCTCTCAGAAAGATGTCATAGCTCTTAGAAACCCAAATAGGGGAAATTGATTTAAGTGAAGTATTAATTAAACCAAAAAAAAGAAAAGCAAAGAGAAGAAAGAAAAAGAAACACCTTAGATGTCAGGGTGACTATCTCTGTGCTGAGTTTCACCTAATATAATTATGGAAGATTGCATTATAAAGTCCTGAAATACAGATTTCATAATGGAAATGATAACAGCTTTAATTAGAATGTGGATCTGGCTACCGATGTAATACCCTTAAATAGGTCAAATATTAATAAACATTTGGTAGATTAAAAATATTTTCTAGTTTCACCTTTTGTACAGCTTGCTGAAGGAAACTTAAAGCGGATAATGGAGAGATGTCTTTCTAATTTTATGTGAATACAGTATATTTTGAACCTTAGATTGAAATAAAAGTATACCCTGTCCTACTGTTGAAAATATATCAGGTCCAAAGCTTTGGTTGATACTTTGTCATTCATACATGGTGGAAAATTGATAATTAGCTACATTTTATGCCAGTTCAATACCACAGGTTAATTAATACCTAGATATACCACGTGAAAACTATTAGAAGATGGGTCCCTGGCAGAAGAGTGTTTCTGAAATAATACCGTAGGGATCTTACATGGTTTTTCTCCCCAGTTTCTCCTTCCACAATAATTGAGCTGCCTTCTTATGCTCATTCGCTCAGGGCAATCCGTCCCTGCATGACCCATGCTTAAGAGGTCTCAGGGCAATATGCAACTATCAAGGGGAAGAGCTGAGCCTCTTCTTTCCTGCTCCCATCCTGGGCAAGCAAGTTGCCTCCCTCTGCTGTATGTTCAGGAAAGGGCCGTATTTCATGCTGTGGGAGCAGGACCACTTATAACCACAGAACAGCTTATCTGATGACACAGGAAAGCAGTGCAGTTCTGGAAATGGGAATGATCTCAGTACTGTGGCAAGCAGAGGGATTTGAATGCTGGCAGTGGGGACAAAGTAAGGAGGGGCTGAAGTCAACTGCTATATTAAGTCTCTACTGCACGCTAAGAAAGCCTGATGTAAATCATTGTTTTAAAGGACTTAGTGAATTGCTGTCACATACAGGCTTTGTTCTGTTGGCAAACTGATATATAGGAGTGGAAATAATTCTGCTCCAATAGACTGCAGCCTAGCCAGCCATTTTATCAACAGCAAGCTGGTACATTCGCTGGGTTATTCATTAATAACCATACTACTTGCATGCATCAACAACTGTAATGTTAACAAAGCAGAATGCAACCTTTTCTATTCATCTGGGGCTATGATGTGGGATAAAGCATCAGGGAAAGAATTTTCTTTCTGCAATTTTATACAGTGGTGACATACAGAGAGTATAGATGTTTTCAGAGCATGAAATGTTTCATTTTCTGCTGATTTTAAGAATATGTGTTAATATAAAGATCTACTATAGGGAACGGTGGAAGGGTAATGCATTTGCAAATACAATATAAAACAAATATCTTTCTAACTTCCTGGAAATGACAGCTGTGACAGATCCTGATGTTTGTGTAGGAAGTACAGCACATGACTCAGATTTGATGACTTCAAACCTCGCTTACTCAAGATGACAGCAACACTTAGATTTTTTTCTGTGTAATGATGTTCACTGCTATTGCTCTTATGTTTCATGGCCAAAAATTGAATTTTGCTGCATCTTTCATCAACGGACGGGGAAACTGGAGGTGAACAGAGGATTCCTGCAACCACTACTGTTGCTTCAAATTTAGGATTTACAGATTCCAAACTACTGTGAGATCTGGGCCATGTCAGTCAGACACAACTTTCTATCTTCCTGGTGAATCAGCCACTTCAGACAAAGAAAGACTAGGCAGCTCAGTGGAAAACCATGTATTTTCACATACAGACAGGTTGACATAAACGTTTCAAAACGTCTACCAAAGCATCAAATTATTAAAAAGGTTTCCTAGAGAGCCAGAGATGTCCATAACATCTTGTTATTAGTGTAGCAATCTATGAACACATTCTACCCACACTCTGTGCTCATGAAATAATAAAAATTACAGCCTAGTGCCTCACAGCAGCATTTTCATGCACAGGATGGAAGAATGGAGCATGGAAAAACTCAGGAATAGTCAGCATCTAACTAAGAAATTTGGGCTCTGAGTTATAGTTGATGAGATAATATAAGACAGTTAATCATTTGGCAAGGTTTTGCCAACACAATATTTTGTTGGCAGTGTTTTCTGGCTGTTGGAAATGCACGTTGCCTTACCCAGGAATTCCACCTGACTCGAGTTTGTTTGCAATATCCACATCCCATGACCAGACATCAAACTGCCACTTCCGGAGGCCCAGCACTCCACACAGAACCGATCCCGAATGTATACCTATTCTCATGTCAATGTCATGCTTGGTTCTTGACCTAACATATCTGTCAAACAAAACAAGAAAGAAAAAAAGACCAGATTTATGAAAGGAGATGTCAAATTTTTTTCATATCTTTTATGAAATGGTACAATGAAAAATACAGTGTTAATTTGTTATTAAGGACATCTTATTCTGTAAAATGAAATTATAGATTTCTAGGTAACAAAGTACAGGTTCTTATAAAATGACTCTAAAAGCCAGATTATAAGTAAGTGCTTAATGGCATCTATGGTTCAGTGGCACACATATTCTTCCTAGCAGAAAGGAAGTGACGGGGAGAGGAAAGGATGTCTGGGTGAAAGGATTTAGTTGAATTCATTGAGTCCTTGAAATTACACAAAAGCATTCAAAAGCATTACAGAAAGTGCTACCATCAAACCTGCATATATCTTTATATTCTTTTGTACTTTTTGGAATAATTTTCAATATTTCAAAAATATTTCTTTATTGACTGAAATTTTCCAGCATTACTCTTTGTCCAAAGGTGAATTATTTTCTGCAGATTTGGCCAGAACACCGTTTGCTCTGTTGCGATAATGTTACCACTCTATAATCAGTTTCCTCCTTTCTATGTGATGTCAAAGACCATTTCACCTCTCAAAAGTAAACGCATGTGGACATATTTGTTAACACTCTCAGAAAAGGGACATTGTCACAGCACTGTTTTCAATTAATAGATCTATTGATTATAAAGGGAATTTTACTGTGTTAAAATGGTACCTTCCTCTACTGATATGAGCCATAGGCACTTTGACAGCCATAGGCACTTTAGCAGTAACTTAGACAAAGGACTGCTTCTTCCACAGGAGTATTGACATAGCCCAGCACATTACTGTGGGAAGCTCACAACTATAATAATTCAGCTGTATCCACTGAGATGACAGAGCACTTATCCAGTTTTGCCTATGTGACAACAATTATTTTTACCAGCAATACAATGGAGCTAGAGTTTGTTAATTTCTGAATAGCATGCTCAAGATGGGAAATGTGCATTGCTATTGGTCTACAACAAGGCTGCTGTTTCTCTGTAAAGAGTTCCAGTTCTGCAGTCACTGAAGTCAATAGGAGCACAGCAAGATCACACAACAGAGAAGGCAAAGAATAGCCAGCACCATTACACAATTCTGAGGCTAACTCAGAGTTACATAATTCTGAGGCTAACCTGTGCCTTGGGTGCTTCAGTCATGACCTGGACAGACTCTAGAGGAGAAGAGGGTTAATTCATTACTGAATACTTGGCCTTTCATTGTTGCAGTGGGACATCAATTCAGTTCATGAGAAAAAACCAACATGATAGTTTTTAAATGGAGAGAAACAAATACTAGAAAAATGTGAAGAAACAAAAATAAGAAATTCAACTTTATTACCCTTTTCTGTGTATACAAAACCTTGGAAAAAAAGCATGCACATGATAAGTCCCAATGAAGTCGTTTGCCTGCAACAAGATCTGTTCTTCATATCAGTAAGCTACTGTATTTTAGATATCTAAGCAGAAGAGATTTTAAAAAGTTAATCATATAAAATAATAACAAAGTTTTGAGAAGGGGTTTATCTGCTAAACTATCTGCTATTATAAACTGACTTTTCAGCTTTCATTTACAAATTTCTGTATGGTTTTGCAAGCAAGAGGGCTTGGAATAACATCAAACAACCACCTGTCCCTGGAAGACAGGATGTGGAAACAACTCTTCCACACTGAATTAGTGCCTTAAATGTTGTGAGAACAGCTGAGAGAAGTGAGAACACTGTAATTTGTAATGTGTTTTGAAGATTTTATACATATGCTACAAAAATATCTAAACTAACACTTACTCAGTTCTGGGGCACTTACTACAAGAAATGCTTTGAGGTTCTGGAGCGGGTCCAGAAAAGGGCAATGAAGATGGTGAAGGGTCTGGAGCACAAGTCTTATGAGGAATGGCTGAGGGACCTGGGGTTGTTTAGCCTGGAGAAGAGAAGGCTCAGGGTAACCTTCTTGCTCTCTCCAACTGCCTGAAAGGAGGTTGTGAAGTAGGGGTCAGTCTCTTCTCCAAAGTAACCAGTGACAGGACAAGAGCAAATGGCCTCAAGTTGCACCATAGGAGGTTTAGACTGGGTATTAGGGAAATGTTCTTCACTGAAAGGGTGGTCAGGCACTGGAACAGGCTGCCCAGTGCAGTGCTAGAGTCCCCATCCCTGGAAGTGTTCAAAAACCATGTAGATGAAACCCATCTTCTGGTGGTCTTGACAGTCCTGGGGAAATAGTCGGACTTGATGATCTTAAAGGTCTTTTCCAACCTGGTTGATTCTATGATTCCTTAGTAACTGTCAGAGGAATTATCACAAAACTCCCCGCAGTCTCAATTCCCTAATCTGCTTTTTTGCTTTATTCAGACTAAGACATTTATTTCGTATTTTATAGAATCATAGAATAGTTAGGGTTGGAAAGGACCTTAAGATCATCTAGTTCCAACCCCCCTGCCATAAGCTGGGACACCTCACACTAAACCATGTCACCCAAGGCTCTGTCAAACCCAGCCTTGAACACTGCCAGGGATGGAACATTCACAACTTCCTTCGGCAAACCATTCCAGTGCCTCACCACCCTCACAGGAAAGAATTTCTTCCTTAGATCTAATCTAAACCTCACCTGTTTAACTTTGAACCCGTTACCACTTGTCCTGTCACTACAGTCCCTAATGAAGAGTCCCTCCCCAGCATCCCTATAGGTCCCTTCAGATATGCTCTGAGGTCTCCACGCAGCCTTCTCTTCGCCAGGCTGAACAGTCCCAACTTTCTCAGATTTTTTTATGTTGAAATAAAAGCTAATTGGATACAGAGGAATAATTGGTCAAAAAGCTTTTCATTGAAAAATGCACACATAGGATATATTTATGTATTATTTCTTTCCATTTATATACATACACACACATTAGAACAATTTTGATTTTTAAGCACTATAATATTTAATTTTAATAAATACTAATAAATACTAGTATTTAATAATGGACAAATATTAGCATTAACCAATCATCATTGGCTTTGAACTTAAGTCCAAATGCCAGATGAAGTAAAAATGGGCACAAATATAAACTGGGAGAGGACTGGCTGGAGAGTTCAAAGGTGTATCAGGGTGGTCAGACTTGACATTAGGAAGCATTTCTTTACTGGGAGGGTTGTCAAACACTGAAACAGGCTTCCCAGAGAAGCATTCAATGCCCCAAGAGCATCAGTAATTAAGAGTGTTCACCAAGGATTGCTGGATTTTAGCTTTTTCTCTGTCAGAAAAATGTGATGATAGCCTGAAAAGGCTTTGGCATCTTCAATCAGCCACATTGGACTTCTGTATTGGTCCAAAACCTCCCATAGGTGTGATGTTCACACTGCTTCCTTGACGACACTGCAGATTCGACTCAAGGTCCTAATCCCCTTGCCTGATCTGTTGTCTTTCTCAGCCTCCTGGCAACTTCTTCCTGTGTGCTGCTCAGGTGATATTTGACCTAGGCTCTTCATCTGTAGTCAGTGTGGATTTGGCTACTTGCCTACATCGTTTGACTGAAGGCTGTTCTCTTTTTCTGTGCTGTGTTGCTTGTGCACCTGCAGGGTCCTATCTTCACATCCTTCTCTTACTTGCCCTTCACAGCAATGTGCTCTTATGTTGATAGGTAGGAAACTAATTTCATGAGGAGACCTGATTGAATAGAGCCACAGGCAGTCTGAGATATATTTAAACAGGCCCTTTCCAGAGCCTGAATCAAAGCACAGCAGTGTATTAGTCTTGCTCCCCTTGCTTTATTATTTGCAATGCAAGACTAAGAACAAAGCTGTTGAGAACGTTTTTGGAGACATTAGTTTTCATTAAGTTTTTATTGTAACATTTTAAATCAAAAATAAATGGTTGTAGTTTAAAAGTTATGTGATTGATTGGTGTGTAAAATGTCATGGAAGTATTATTTTTCTTTAAAATTTGGAGTAATGTAGGGTGAAATAGATTTTGGATTTACGTATAGAAAGGAACTTCATCATGGTCAAATCCAGCTCCCTAACAGTCTGACTACCATGTACTTTAGGAGGTCTTTATATACTGGTATAGGAAAAAATCAATTTAAAAAGTTGAAACAACAAACCCTCGATCATCCTCATCAATACAGGTAATACTCTTTTATACAGAAAAATCATCTCATAAATAATAGCATGTACTACATACTGAAAAAAAAAGTTTTTGTTTTGCATGAGCTCATGTGTTCCACTTATTTTAGTTCTCCTGTCTCTTAAATTTATTTAACTATCAATGAAGTTTCTAATTAAAAACAACACATTTGCTTCAGCTGGTCTACAGGCAAAAAGCTCATACATGAAGCTGCATTACTGGTGATCTATAAAGCAGCCCAGAAGCTTTCTGATATCTTACCCAGGATGAAGAAACTGTGAATGATGATATTAATGCCATTCAACTCATTTCAGTCAAGTCAGTGATAAAAAAATCATTGATTTTAATTGGATCTTGACATTGCCTTTTGGTCATCATTCTTTGATGGGTATTTTATTTTTGTGCTGTTAATCAGAGGCTTCTCTATTTGCATTTAAAAGGTGAGCCAAAAGTCAGAAATCTGTTTTTCAACCTTTTCTGTAGCTGCCAAAAATCTGAATGCCCTGGAATTCATACCTTGCAGGTTCAGACGTTGACACATTGGCTATACCTGTACTGCCCAGTTTAACTGTGCAAGGTTCTGTCTGTGCTTCCAGACACTTAAACCAGCCCCAGAACGTTCTTATTTCCTGATCAACTAGCTCTCTCACAACCTGTTTCCCAGGTTCAGCAGTTTTCATGTGACAGAGACTATTTCCCACCAACAATTTTAATGCAACTGCCGAGTTTTGGAAGCAAGAAAGAGTACAAAAGAAAGAAGTTGGCCAGTCTGTGCCAGTTTTCCTTGGTGACAGCTAAATATTCCCTAGGGGTTTTTGATTTACCCATCAAGACATAGCTATTATCACTGGGGCAGATGTAAGAGGAAAGTCTATGTATTCCAGTTGAAGTAAATAAGGGTCTTAGCTAACCCTCTTAAGCAGAAGATTGGACTAGTGATCTCCTGATATCTCCCTCCAAATTGAACTGTCCTATGATCCTAAGATTCAATTACATACAGAACTTCTCTTGTTAGACTCAACAAGATTGTGGAATTTTCCTAAATGAACTCAAATGTTTTTTGGTGCTGACATGAGAGAGCAGTAAATGTTCTTTTTGGTGTGACTTTGGGAACTGTGTTATGCTTGCAAAGGATTACATCCATTATTTTAAAAAAAAACTAGGGAAGAGGATGCTCTGAACTACTGAAGAGTTCAAAGAATACAGTTCAGATGATATGACTCACAGGATGTAGCACTTTGTGGAAGGACTTTACACAGCACTGAATTTACAATTTAAGGTAGATATTATCCCAAGACACCAGTTTAAATAACTCCAGGGTGAGTTTACCTTGGAATTAAGCTGTATTCCCATGTCGGTAGAAACTATTATCTGGAGAAGTTTCATATCATCAGACTTATCATTAGTATAACTGACTTGTTCTGAGTTCAGGCACTATAGGAACATGGACAGAGTTAAACCACTGTTGTATTCCTGTTTCTTATGTTTGTCTTCTCTGAAGGGCAGGAAACTAATATAGCACAAGGGACTACAAACAATATTATCAGAAGTCTGCTTTTTCATTTGAAAACTACATTATAAAAAGCTGTATGCCTCCTATGTCATCTTGCCAATATAGTTTTGATTGTATTTGATGGCTCATTCAAAGAAAAGAGGTCTCAGAGGTACACAGACCTATTAATCTCTACCCAGTTCAATTCATTTAGCCACCCAGCAGCAAAACCAGGGACAGATATACTGTCTTGATGCAATCTGCTAATTCACAGTCAGTGGCTGAAATACACAAGTGGAGGTGACAGTGTGATCAAGTTGCAGTGTAAAACCTATTCACTATGTTGCCTGCCTGAAAAGCATTGGCTGAACTTGTGAATATCTTGCAACACCCCTTTCCACCTCCATGCATAAATGAATCATAGAATCGTAGAATGGTTTGGATTGAAAATGACCTTAATGGTCTTCTAGTCCCAGCCCCCCTGCCATAGGCAGGGACACCTTCTAGGAGACCAGGTTTCTTAAATGAAGGCAAGCAATAGTTTTGAGTTTGTGAAACGTTACTCTTTCTTCTGTGACTCAGGGATCATTCCACCATGGGCTGAACCTTGTACATTGTTGAAGAAATAATCTGCGCAAGGAATCCAGAACTAGCTCAATTATATTATTATATAATTAAACAATGACTTATGAGTCATGGAATATGAAAGCAATTCCTGACTGTTTCACTGCCTAAGTAACTTCTTTAACAAGAATGGATCACTCAATCTTTATTTTTTTTAATATCAAACAGATGAATTTAAAAACAGGGATTTGTGTTAAAGGCAGGAAACCTGCGAGGTCAGTCAGTGAGATTACCTGAAATAATTGTAGTGTTTTGGTTTTGGTGGGTTTTTTTTTTTGGTTTTTTGGCTTTCTAAAATTTATTTATTTTATTTTATTTTTTTTTCCTTTGTTTTGGATTAGGGTTTTTTGTTTCGTTTCCTTTTTTTTTTTACCTCTCACCCATGACTTGATGTTAATATTAATAGTTAATTAGAGAGTTTTAATGAAGACAAGCTGCTATCTAATTTATGGAGTTTATCTTACATTGTATGCTGGGACTATTTTGTCTGTCAAAATAATTACCTTTTCAGCTAGTATTTTAGTGGGAAATAATCCAAGAGATGAAACCACTCAGAACTCCCTGATTTACCAAAGAAATGTACCAGTACAAAGGTTTGTTTTAATGTCCACTGTTCTGTGGATTGTTGTGGGATCTCCATCATTATACCATGTTGCCTTGAGGAGCTGGACCTCACACAGTCTCCCTTGCCTCCTCTTGTCCCAGTCACAGAGATTTTACAAACAAGGTCATTTGAGAAGGCAGCGTTATCTCTGACATCCATTTAGCCTGGGTGATAATTGTTAAAATGAAACATTATCATCTGATGATTAAACATTCCACTAGTATCTCCTTTCTATCAGCTGTCAGTAGAGACAAGCATTAATACAATAAAATTGAGTGCAGAAAGATTTACACTGCATGTGAAAGATATGAGAACCAGCTGAATAAATGAACACCTCGTGAAAGGCTTGTCCTTTTTATTTCAATTTGTATGTCCAATTGCAGCTAAAGAAAGTTTATAGGAGGTTGGGTTTTGCCAGACAGACAGAGTTAGCATTCTTGCTCATGCACAAACGTGATAGGGCAAAGCTTTCTTGGTTTACAGTGAATACCAGATTTCATGGAACTTCCATGGTTGGAAGTTGCATTTCAATTGTACTCAGTGGTTAAGAAAGAAACGTATAAGAAGAAAAATTAAATAAAAAGTACAGTAACACTTGTAATAAGTAATAAAAAGTGTAATAATAATAGCTTTTCTTGTATAAAATTTGTAACAAGATATGGTGATGTCAAAAATCATTACAGAGAAAACAACAATCTTGGATTGTTTTGTTGAGCTCTGATCAGTTCCCTACATCTGCAAAGAAGTGAAGCAGCAAGACTGAGATCTAGATTCTTGGTGTATAAGACCTAGTTGTTGAGTCTCATTTAACAACAAATTGACACTTAAGTTGCGTGGGTATGAGCTGTATGAAAACACTCAGAAGTCCCTTGTGAGTTAATCTGTCTATGCTGACTTATTTCACATTTTGTGCAATGAAGAGACTTGACATTCTTGTTCAATTCCTACTGACCATGCAGTCATCAACAAGATTAGAATGAACACTCAGTAATGGTACCCTGGGATGGTAGACTTTTGGGTACAGCCTCAACAGAAGCGTTGGCACAGGTCCATGCAATGTTGCCAACTGCCTGTTGTCAGTGGATGAACAGGAATCTCAGAGGATTTACAGGAGAAAATCTGGTCTGCCTAATTTAAAACTTCTTCCTACATGAATTGCATAAAGAACTTAAACCAGTACAAGAATCAGGGATTTAAAAAAGTACCTGGATTGCTTTCCATGGTTAAAGTGCCTAAATTCCAATTATAGGTGGGATATTGTAGCATAAAACCTGTTTTGCCTTGTTTTCTTTTGTTTTGTTTTTATTTTCAAGTCCAATTCATAAGGTATGCTGAGTACTGGGGTTAAAATATAGCTAAGATTTAGGCTTTATAAGCAGTGATATTTTCTGAAATTTTCTGTAAACAACCTCTGATTTACAAGGAGGCTTTGAATTTGTGTATATAACTTCAATGTAACTATAGCAATTAATTAAAACACTTCCAGTACTTGTAAATTTAAGCACCAACCTAATTCAAGAAGTAAAATTTGCCCATCTGTCAAATCTCGGTGCTTATGAGTTTCTCTGTGAGCTAGTTTCCAAGATAAAGCATTGCCAGTGCTGTCTGTTTAGCATTTATATGTTTATGTTGCTTTATTTTATTAAAGAGAATATAGGAAGCAATTCAGTCTCCTCTTCTTCCTTAAGCTCCTCTTAAAAAATGGCAACAGTATGAAGTGAGAACTATTAAGAAGTGTGAAACCCATCACTCACAATGCACACACAGCTCTTGTGTTGCATGCTCTGAAGCAGCACATGTTAATAAATTACATTTAGTACCTGTTCCCATGCATTACATGGATTGAAAAAGTTCTGTCATTTTCACAGTTATAATTCTGAGGTCTTTGCACCACCATAGAAATTATTTGTATAGTAATAGCATTCTCAGATAATAAGTTCAGGACACTGGGAGAAGCAATAAGGAGGGGAAAAAAAACCCATTACCTGATAGTTTTGATCATGCTGAGCCCCATTTCAACACAGCAGTGTGCATGGTCCTGGCGAGGTTCTGGGAGCCCTGACACACAGTAGTAGCAGTCCCCCAGGATCTTTATCCTGAGACAATGATGCTCCTACATGTAAATGTATCAAAGAGAAAGAAAAGATTTTCAGGTGTTTGCTTTTTAAAGTACTAAACCAAAAAAAAAATACAAAGAAAAACTTGTTGCTTGATGTTTCCTGCCTGTGGTGAGCACAACTCTGGTTTATTTCACTTTAAAGTACTTTTACATCTGAAAAGATGTGGGTTTTATACAGATAAGAAAGAAGAATCATAATGCATAACACATAATTCATGATGCATAACAAGACCTGCTAATGAGGTTCTGATGTATGCAAACATAAGAACATGAGTGTGACACAGGAAATTCATTCAGCTGCACATGAGTGTGTGCTTTTTCTTGTCATGCTATGTCACCTCTACACTCATTTGTCAAAGCTCAGGAAGTCATCTACAGAGCGAGACATCCAAATGGACATGACTATATATAGGTGTCCATATGTCAGGCAGCAGTCAAGGCTGCCATTACTGTCAAAGGAAAGCAAGGCAATGCAGACAGTGAAGCCTAGGGACTGTTTAAGCTCATAGGTAAAGCAGTTGTCTGGGCTTCCGTTCAGTTTTCTACATGTGAGCTTTTGGTGCATCGGTAAGATCCCTGGGCATGTGAGAAACCCACACAGGACTAACAGATATAGCATAAAACTTATGTCCCTCCGGAGCAGATTAAGGGCCAGGCAGAGTGTCTCTGTTGGCACAAGAAGCCACAAGGAATACTTAAATAACTCCTTGTCTTCCTTATTTTTCCCATTAATCAAATCATTATGACTGTTGAACCTGAACTGTGTTAGTCTGAATATATTGCCCTTACCCTTTTTATTCTTCCTTTATTATTCCCATCACACCTATTCCAAAAGTAAACTGTGGATTTGTTATCACTGGAAATGTTTCAGGCTAGAAAAAGATAATTCAGCAACTGCCAGGAAGGAGAGAGGGCTAATGGTATCTGCCTTTGGCAGAGGGAGACCGCCTGGTCTCCTGAGATCCCCTCTGATAACTTTGTAGTTTAATCACATTTGCAGTTTAGACTAGATGCTTTGTCAGGCTTATTGTATTAGTCATTATGGTTAGATTCATGCCTAATGTGGGTAGCCATGCAGTAGTTATAAATGGGAGAGTGTTTTGCAAGGGCTTATCCATTTTTCAGTGGTATAAAATGATAATAACAGCATTCAAGGTTTTCCTCACACTCTAGATCACAAGCTTACTACCTAAACCCACTTCAGTACAATGGTATCTAACAGTTGCAAGTTGATATTAAATGAAAATTAGTGGAAAGCAAAAACATGTATAAAGAAACTGTAAAATGAGTAAGATATTTAAATAAGAAAATGGCCATACAGGAGCTTTGATGCAGCAGATATTATGCTGCGATTTTAAGTCCTTATATTGTTGTGAAGCTATTATGATCTTCTCTCTATTTTATTCTATTCCTCTTCTCTTTCCCATAAGTAAATTCCAGAAGTTGTCCTTGGGCATGTAAATGACAACAAATATTATGCAGAATTCACATCAGGATCGATCAGCCTCACAGCCCTCCCCATACTTGCTCATTAGTGCTATTTACTGAAGTTATCAATAAATTTTCCAGCATGTCACAAATATGGACTTTTTCCTCCCTTATTTGCAGCTTCTCGTTTGCTACAAGTGAAAGATTAAGGTCTGATTCTGCTAAGATCAACTGAAAACAGCATGAATTTTGCTAAGGGATATTGAGCAGACTCAAACACTTAATTATCAATAATAATAATTCTAGATTAATTCAGTGGCAATCAATAAGTAATCTTTTCCCAAATCACTTTAATCCAAAGCAAAAGAAAATATGCAGATTTTTCATAAATAATTACCTCATATGTGTGAATGATTTATTCCTAAACTTATTAAATACACCCTCAGTGACTGGAAGGGAAGCAAAGCAAATTGGCATAAGCTGGAGCTGAAGAAATGAGTTACTGAAACACCAAGTTATTGAAAGACACAGCCAGAAACTTCATTAATATTTCTTGTTTCCTTGGGCTAAATTTCTGATGAGAGAAAAAAAGTGAAGAGTGAGTGTGTTCTGTAAGTTACCCACTTTTTCAGTTCTCCCTATGGGGAATTAGTCACTTCCACCTACTTTTGAAGGGAATCCCATAAGCTTTCAAGCAGCCCACAGAAAAGCCCACAGTCACCATTTTTATAATTTCAAGCTAAACATTTTGAGCATTGTGGATGAGGAATTACTGATGAGGCTGAACTGTGCAGAACAAAGAGATCATACATGTAAATACCCTTTAAAAGGTGGCCAGAGTGGGAGGAGGCAGGGATTTGGCCTTTGCGTACAATAGCTCAGTTCCTGAAACATTTGCCAAAGGTATAGCTGACCTAGATAAAAAACCTAGGTAAAAGGCCTTTCTCAGCAGGAATGAGGTATAGGCCAGTGCTCTTAATTAGCAGGCAGTTTTGGGGTGGGCTGGCAAGGGAGGTCCATCCAAATTCTTCCTATTGCAGCTCTGTCATTTTGGAAAACAAAACTGGGACCATGACAGAGCCAGATGGAGGGAAGTTCTCAAGTCCAGTGATGCAGCCAGAAAGGAGGATCCAGTTTAGGTCATGGTTGCAAGGATTGTTTCCAGTTTTTGTACACATACAGGGAAAATATGGCAATCTTTCCTCCTCTGCCTGGATAAGGGAATGCTTAAATATAGTCCTATATTAAATTCTTTTTACATAGCTTAACAGATCATGCAAGGAATGCTTTATTGTTTTTAGAACAGCCTATAGTGGTGTGGTTTGGACTTCTCCAAGATGACAGAAAATATGGGCAGAACTTCCTGTGTAAGTTTTCTGATATATTCTACCAATACTTCTGTCCTTTGCCATAGTGTGGAAGAAAAACAGCTTTGGCTGTTGTATGCCTGATAGAAAGATTCAAGGTGTATTATTGTATTATTATTGGGAGACATGGTTTAGTGTGAGGTGTCCCTGCCCATGGCAGGGGGGCTGGAACTGGATGATCTTAAGCTCCTTTCCAACCCTAACTATTCTATGATTCTATGAGTATTCCATCTAAGAACAGGAGCAATTCTGCATGGACATTCTGCCCCTTAAGGATATCTAAGACTGCAGATACATAGAGGGTGAGGTGACCTTTTCCAGGAATATACTTGTGGAGTCTAAATTTCATTCAAATTCTACTTTAGTCAATAAAGTGGGTGGGATTTTTTTAGGTTTGGATTTGTGTAACTCTTAGTTCCTAAATCACCAAGAAAATTCAAACCAGAAGTTTTATTTACTCTTTGGTTTTCATCTGACATTTTCAGAAAATGCTTGTAGAATATCACTTCTGACAGTGGGATTTTATTTAAATATTCAGGTCTTTTGGTGAATTACTGGGTTCTTTCACATCTGAAATACTATAACTAACTAGTTCACTAGTACTAGGCAATTAATTATTGACACTGATGAGGAGGGAAAACACTCTAGAATAAAGCATTGCAAAAAAGAAGCATTCTTTGCCTACTATTACCATAAATGTATTCAATGTCCATAGAATCATAGAATAGATAAGGTTTGAATGGATCTTAAGAAAACCTAGTTCAACCCCCCTGCCATGGGCAGAGACATCTCGCACTAAGCCATGTCACCCAAGGCTTCATCCAACCTGGCCTTGAACACTGTCAGGGATGGAGCACTCACAGCTTCCCTGAGCAACCCATTCCAGTGCCTCACCACCCTAACAGGAAAGAATTTCTTCCTTAGATCCAATCTAAACCTCCCCTGTTTAAGTTTGAACCTGTTAGCCCTTGTCCTGTCACTACAGCCCCTAATGAAGAGTCCCTCCCCAGCATCCCTATAGGTCCCCTTCAGATACTGGAATGCTGCTATAAGGTCTCTCATAATCCTGTAAATTCTGCTTTTTAATACAGTTCCCCAGAAAAATATGCATGAAAAAATTCACACCTTTATTTACTGGCATATATGTTTAGACTGTTTTTTAGAGAGTCTCCAGAGTCCTATGGGTTATGTGCTTGAAGGTGATTTCACAAAAGAAATAATCACTGCCAGCTCAGAGGTTAAATGTGGTCTGGAACAGTAAAGCAGTGCAACAGAAGTGCCTTTATTGAGAAGACAAAGGAACCTTTAAAGCCCTCCCCTCTCCTGTCTTTAATACCAGCTGGTGCAGGTATTGTACCAGAGCTATAGTGTGATACATTCTTGTGGAGTTTGTTAGCTAGGCTGGTTTGCATCCCTGGAAAGTCACAAGTAATACACTGCTGGAGGAATTTCTGGGAGGTTGTCTGCAACCTCCCAAGAGAGAATTTAACCAAGGTTACAGAAATAGATCACTTCCATTAGAAAAAAATTAAATTGTCTGTTTTTAATAAGGAAAAAAAACCTGTGATCAATATCACATGAATAACTTTCCTGCTCACACCAGGCTAACGACATAAAGAAAAAAAAAGGCTTATATCAAAGGGTAAAATTTCCATTCAGTATTTACAGGTTGTCTAAATAATAAGAACTATTATCCTGGTTTATTGTATGAGAGCTGATGAGACTGTAAGGAGATGAATTGTCTTACAGGCTAGTCATTTTATTCTTAATGAAACCCACTGATTTTAATATTTCAGGGGAAGACTCCTGTTTCAGCATCAGTGCTTCAAATTAAGGATAAGTCCATACTCAAGCCTAAGACTGTCTGTGTCTTTGTCCTTACGTATGTGTTGAAACTTGCTTGATTTTATCTTTAGGTTTCAGCTATGTGGGACATCTCAGCAGCTGCTACAACAAAGCTTACAGATGTCTGCTCCTCTGTTTAGGGTTTTACTCTTCCCTGTTAATATCTGAAACTGAATCTACACACAGTGTAGATAGATTTAGAAATATGACAATTTAAATCATTTTGGCTGACATCGAGCATTGCAGAGAAGGCAGAAGAAAAACAAACGTCAAATATAACTATACTTTCATCAAAGCAGGACCATTTTTTAGGCTTAAATATCTCATTGAATGTCATCTGATTTCCCTACTCTCCTCAAAATTTCTGCCTAAGGAAAATATTAATATTAATTAAGTTTCTGTTTAGGCATTTCTGTTTAGGTCTTCCCGTTTAGGCCTTCCTTTTTCAGGGAGTGTATATAGGGATATATATAGGGAAATAATTTCTTCAGTTCTATTTTATGCCAGCTTGTTTTTCTTGTTTTTTAACTGTCATTTTTCTCTTTAATAACCATAAAACTTCTACAAATATCATAGCTTGCTTCGAAGAGGGAAGTAGCTGTACATAGTTATTATATTTCTTATAAGAAATATTCCAGTCTTGAATTCTAACTTTCATTCAAAGTATTCTGTGGTAATGGTATAGATAGGATGAATTTTTTTGTTGTTGTTAATTACATACATCAACACATTCTGTAATATTTCATAACTGACTGAAGATGAAAAGTAAATCCCAGAACTCTTATCACTTCTGCATCTCACAAGAAAAAGGAAGGCTGAATAAAAGGAACAAGCAATAAGCTAAATTGCATTCTTTAGTAAGCTGTGAAATAGTGTCTTAATAATATAATTTATAGATCATAGAGCAGACCAAATAATCCTTTATGTTGGTTTATAAAATACTAGTTTTATTTAGGAGCAAATAAAGGATTTGTAAGGATTTTCCTTAAAATCTACAGAAACTGCCTCAAGCTTTCTACAACGGACCTCTTTGCTTCAGTAATTCTTAGCAAATCCAAGAGTTTGAGTAACAGTGTCTAGAAGGCTCAGGGGACCTTATCCTTCTCTACAGCTACCTGAAAGGTGGATGGAGCGAGAAGGTGGCTGGTCTTTTCTTCCAAGTAATGAGTGAAAGGACAAGAGGAAGTAGCCTCAAGTTGTGCTGTGGGAGGTTTAGCCTGGATATTAAGAAAAATTTCTTCACTGAAAGGTCTGGTATCATAATAGGTTTTCCAGGGAAGTGGTAGAATCACTGTCCCTGGAAGTGTTCAAAAACCATGCAGATGAGGCCCTCAGAGACATGGTTTAGTGGTGGTCTTGACACTCCTGGGGTAATGGTTGGACTTGATGATCTTAAAGGTCTTTTCCAACTCAATTGATTCTATGATTCTAACGCTGGTTAAGGTGAATTGAAAGCAGTTATGTAATAGATCAGAAATCTAGATGCAAAAGCATAATCTTCCTTAGTAGAAGATCCTTCTCATAGAAGGTCTTGAAAGGACCATTTTCCAAAAAGCCTGTCAAGGATTTACAGGCAAGCATGAAACCATTCTAATAACGTTTGCAGTGAACTTGGTCTCTTTTTTTTTATCTAAAAAAAAACTTGAAAAGTGTCTTAATCAAACCACACCAATGTATTCCCAGAGAAAATCAGTGGCTACAAGATGGTTCTTATTTCTAGGAAAAATAGATCATAGCAAAATAGATCATAGCAAAAATAAATTGATGTAATTCAAAGTCAGAAAAAAAAATCAAATGAGAAACAAGCTATACTAAATAAGCAGTGAGAGTATTGCGGCACTAGAAAAAACTCCCAACATACACAAATATTTCTCCATCTCCTGTGACCTTCAGATGAAGACTGGGCATTTTTCTGAAAGATAAACCTTTGCCAGGTGTAAAAGCTCCATAAACTGCCAGTTGCATAGGCTGATATGTCCATGTAAATCACAAGTCCTGAAAATTTGGGTCATGGCTCAGTCAATGTTCACTTCCAAAATTTTCCAAAGGCAAACATTAAGTTCAGTACAAGATTTAGGCCCTTTCATGTTAGGCAGCTGTCCCCTCTGTACGAGTCCCGAACTCTGAGTGAGGAGTCTTGTTTTCCTAGAAAGTGCAAGAGGAGGAATTAATCTCCCTGGGTTGGACAGAAGCATCCAAACCACGTAGAGCTTCAATTCCTTTCTAGTTCTGTTGGGCATCATTATTGTCAGGGCATTAGGCAAGTAGCATGACATCCAAGTCTCAGAAGCCACAAAAAAGGAACACAATCAAAGTGCCTTTCTTTCAAATAAATTGTATTTAGTCATGGTTAGATCACCCTAACCTTTGTAGCCAAATTGTTCAGTTCCTGCAGTGACTCTTAGCATGCTTTCTGCCTTTCAGAGGACTGATCTAGACAACAGGATAAGTCTAATTAATAAAGAGAAAAGCAAATTCAGACTAGGAAAGAAAATGCCTGAAGGAGCGTAAAGTCTTGCATTTGGTAACTGGGACATTCACTTGAGAGGTGTTTGTCCTGATGATCAAGTCTTTCAGATAGAGAAGTTCTTTAATCTCAAAGCTTGCAAATTTCTGGGTAAGAAATTCTTGGCTATGTTAGACAAACTGGCATATATATTAATGTTTCTTTAAAATAGTCACCTACATATTTGAGATCCCTACTCCTATGTGGGCAGATTCAGTGTTTCCCATGAACATTTATGAATTTAGGACTCATAATAGACTCATAGGACTGTAATAGAAAGATTTCTAGAACGTTTAAGTAGGAAATGGCAAACCACACAGAAGGGAAAATCTTTGGGCATTTAAACCAAGAAAACTTTCAGTTCCTATAAAGTATTAAAACCAAGCAGGGGAGTGCCTTCAGGGCTAAGTGGCAAGCAAGGGAGGATTTTCTGGATTGATTAGAAAATATGGCTAATGATAATGAAAGAAGAATTTGTTCTACCCAGAATGGTAGGCAAAACTGAAATGTAAAGCAAGGCAGTAAGTCACTAATTTGGTTTAAAATGTTTCTTCAGTTATAGCTGCTATTCTTGTCATTTCACAGAGAAGCAGATGTTACTCCTATAAGCTTTCTAAAAGACAAGACTGAGGAAACTTCTTTCATCCTGCTTGGTTTTTATTGTAGACCAGAGCTGATGAAGTGGTTCTTTTTTTTGTTTGTTTGCTTCTTTGCAAAACAAATGTAGATTGCATTTACCAGTTTGTCAGTGCTTGGGCAATGGGTTATGGCATCACTCTGTACCTGAGAAAAAACATTGCCATTTGAGATAAAAATAACTGACTCAAAGAAGCTTTGAATAATTACAGAATTCTTGGCTTCTTTGACTTTAATTTGCAAGCTGAAATGATGCCAAGGGTCTTAGTGATGTCTGTGCACTCCATGTCCCTGAACCAAAAGTCTATAAAAAGTCAGTGAGGGATGTAGATGTGTGCATGAAAGCAAGTAATTTAGGCTCCCTTTATTAAATAAAGAGCATAATTGATTATATTCGTGATGTAATTACCTTTTAACTATAGCAGGTGTTTACATTTGGTTGGACAAAGTATAAGGTAAACCACATTAAATGCACTTCATTTCCTATGCTAACAGCCTTATTTGCCAGCTTAGATGCTGCAGCTAAAGATTGTCCCAAAAAATTAAACCATGACCAAAAAAACATAAAAAAGAAAAGAAAATGCAAGCCTAGCAAAACTGGATATATTCTGCATGTATTTCTGTGGTTTGTTTCGGTTTTTTTTCTTCTAATCAGTACTAACTAGAAATTAATTCACCTAGTGTTATTAATTCCTCTACTGTTTTTATTTCATTGGTGAGCTAGGTGGAATCCAACTTAAAGATTGTAAAACCTGCTGGTAACTAGCGATTGCAATGAGTGCAGTGGCTGATTGACCCTTAAATGAATAGGTCTTTCAAACTTCAGCTCTTAGAAGAAAAGTCAATATAAAGCTACAGTCTTAAAAAATTTCATTTGCCAGCAAGGACCAGGAATATAAAACTTCCTTAGAAACTGTTCTACATAATCTGCTTTCATTCTACTTTCATTCTTGGTTGAGCACTGCAGAAACACGAAGTTCTGATGCCTGACTGAGCTTTGTCTCACTACTGGCACTCAACACTTCCAATAAATGTGGAAGTGTCTTCCAAACTCAATGGCTGTATAAAATCCCAGTAGGAAAATCAGAATGAAATCTGTTCAAAGTGATTAGCGAGTATTTCCCGAGGTCCCAAATACAGAGTTGATTTCATATTCTTTTGCAAATAAACTGTGTTTAACTCACATGTGCCAGTCGATCAAATCTGGCAAAGAGTTCATTCAGCATTCGGACCAGCTCCTGGGCTGACAGAGTTGTGGAGAGGTTGGTGAAACCTTTAACATCTGCGAAAAGAATGCTAAAAAAAAAGAAGGTATATTAATATTGCAGCCTATTTCATTTGGTAACTGAATGTCCTCAGCTACCTCCCAGTAATTTACAAGGATCATTTCAAACTCATGTTACTTTTGTTCTAGACTTTTGATGATTCTGAAGTAGTGAATATAAATACAGAAGGGACTAAATAAATGCTAGCATGTGTGAGAAAGGGTTTTGCCAGAAATGTGTGCTATGAAATTTTGGATTTTCAAATCATTAAAGAAGATATAGTTAAGCCTTAATAAGCACAGTTTCCAGCATGTATCAGTGAGAAGACTGAGGCCATAACACAGAGAGCTGTATAAACAGATAGACTTGGCACCAAGCTGTCTGTTAGTATATGGCAGTGTTCTTTGAGGGTGGGTTTATATATAGCTGGTTTTTACAGTGAGTTTGACTTCAGTGGTTTCAGTTTTTAGTGTGATTTTTAGGCTTTACTTATCCCTGTGCCACACAAAAATCCTAAGACAGCAGATTCATGACAGTCTTGATATATACCAGGCTCAGGCCAACCTTAATGTATCTAATTTTAGGGACTTGGCAGAAGCACATGAGTTAGACGTATAGTACACTCTATTTCACATGCGAATCTTTACTTGGATGATTCCTTGCTCTTTCCTTTGATTTCAAAGGGAACCTAGTGGATCATACTTTACATTTAGATGCATCAAATTCAGTGCCTGAAGACGGGATCTTAGTCAACAAACTAGTTATAAACAAAGATTTAACCTGCATTTCAGCAGCCAGTGAATTTTCTAGCTGTATAGCTTTGACTGTAACCTATGTCTACAATGAGCACAAGTGAATATAGGGTCTATGGCGTTCAAGCTATTATCCAGACAAATGCATGTAACAGCTCATTACTTAGCAGCTGAAGAAAGTGTTGTCTCCTTTAAAAAGTAGTTGTGTTCAAGAAGGCACATGCTGGCATTGTCTGGAAATAACCCAAATGAACCTCGTTAGAACTTCAAAGTCAATGAATAACTGGAGCTACAGTCTGAGTAGCCTAGGATCTTTCATTTGTGTTGAACACCATCATGATTTGACAGTGTTTAAGAATGTCCAGGTGGACAAAAAAATGTGACTAATTATAGTTCAACTCATTTTCAAACGTGGCTGGTAAAGGTTTGGTTAAGGGTTAAGTAACAGGCTCACAAACAGGGTGAAATTTTTACCAGTGAGAAAAATACAAAATTAAAAGAGGCAGAACCAAACTACCTAAAGATAAATGAAAACTAGTGATATACTAAGTGCTAAGATTTTCAAACAACTAATTTCTACAGTTTTCAGTATCAAAACAACAAAAACTTCTAACTGGATATTAATTTTAAGGATTCGTATAGCATTGGTTTGTGAAAAAATAATGTGAAACCAGGTTTTGAAAAGTTCTGATCCCTGGCAACATGCATAAGAACCAACCAGCATCTGTATTCTAAAACACAAAGAATCTTCATTTTAAAGCTCTTTCAAAGATAAGTTATATTTCAACTTTTCACCCCTAACTACAACTCTTTTCCATTGAAAAAGAAGGATCAGCTTCTCTATATTCTGATTTTTCTACAGCAACACGTACTCTGAGAACAAAAAAAGGGCAAAGGAAGACATTTTAATTTAGTTCAGTTCAAGCCTTTTGTAAGGGTCCTTGAAAGTTTCCACCAGATTTATTAAAATTATATGTCTGAGGTACTACAAGGCCACAGAAGAAGCAGATAATCAATTTACTCTTTTCCAGAAGTTCAAATTACGTGTATTGAAGTTATCCAGACAAAGTTGTATTTGGGTTTCATCAAAAGGTGAAGTACACATTTTTCTAGCAAACTATCTCCTATCATATCTAAGGCTGCTTACTTTTCAGTTCTTTCACTGATGGCTACTAAATCAGTTGGCCTTGTGGTTAGGGAAAAAAACTTATGGAAAATGTTATTGGGTTGGCTAAATATTTTGGTTGGCTAAATATTTTGGTGGTTGGAATCACAATAAAATCGGATATTCTGTAACATCATGGAATAGAAGCTGATCATCTGGTGTAAAGTCTGTTGGGACTCTTCATCAGGGACTGTAGCGACAGAATAAGGGGTAATGGGTTTAAATTAAACAGGGGAAGTTCAGGTTAGACATAAGGAAGAAGTTCTTTACTGTGAGGGTGGTGAGGCACTGGAACAGGTTGCCTAAAGAAGTGAAAAATACTCCATCCCTGGCAGTGTTCAAGGCCAGGTTGGACAGAGCCTTGGGCAACATGGTCTAGGGTGAAATGTCCCTACCAGTGGCAGAGGGGTTGGAACTGNACAGGTTGCCTAAAGAAGTGAAAAATACTCCATCCCTGGCAGTGTTCAAGGCCAGGTTGGACAGAGCCTTGGGCAACATGGTCTAGGGTGAAATGTCCCTACCAGTGGCAGAGGGGTTGGAACTGGATGATTGCCCTTCCAACCCTAACCATTCTATGATTCTAAATGTGCTATTAGGACTTATTACCTTGAGTCCTCATAGAATAATCATCACCTTCCTGTTAACTAATTTCAGGAAATATACAATTTAGAGAGGAGAGTAAAAAAGGGAAATAAAATTAGGAAAATGGTAATAAGAATGAATGAAAGTGGCTACCAAACAGAGGAGCCACATGACAAGTCTACAGCTTTGAAGCATCTTGTAAGTCTCCATCTAATTTCTCAGCATGTGGCGTTAACCACAAGGCAGAATATGTAAGCAGGGTTCCCCTTTCTGTGCAATCCTGATGACTTAATTCAAGTGAAAAAATATACAAATGGAGAAGGCCTAGTGTTAAATTCAAATGGTTCTTGCCATGACAAAGGCATCTATCCTGATGAGCAAAAGAAGACACCAAACTGCTTATCTGCCTAGGGATTAAAGGTTACACTTTAATAATTTCCTAATTTATGAATGAACAAAGCAAAAATAGGGAAACTTTCCAAGAAGAGACATTTAACAGCATTTAACACCTTAAAGAGAGGCTCCTCCACCTACCTGACATTTTCATAACGATGAATGTAGATCTTATGAAACTGGTGTTGCAAATGTTCATCTTCTACGTTGGTCATATCATTTATCATTTCCAGGACTACAAAGCGTGGTAAGACAGAGAGTACTAGTCGTTCCTAAAACAAAGAGGAAACCAAAGTTTCAGTATCAGTCTGAATTCGCACTTCACAGAACACTGATTGAGCTCTTGCCCTATTAAAAGAGATGAGTATCTGGCATTTAAGATGTGACTCTCCCCTCTAAAAATTCTATCTCAGAGCAGATGTGATAATTCACATTACCAACCTGAGTCTAGAACATGGACCTTTTCCTTCTCTTCCTAGACATTCTTCCCTCTAATGGTCTAATTTTACTTGCTGATTATTTAAAGATCCATCTTGCTTATTTCCTCCATTACTAGCTTCTCCCTAAACATCAGTCATGAGGCTATCAATCATGGCATTTCAGGCAGTGGTAGCTTGTTAAACAGATACAGGCCAGAGAAATTTGAAAGACCTCTGTAGCAAGTAGGATCAGATTTTTATCATTGATTATTGTGTTTAGCATTCATGAACTGCATAATTAATAATAAAGCAAAAAAATATGCAAAGGAACCTGACTCCACTTCATGAAAAGGACAGCATTTAGACAAAGCTTTGTATTGTCAGAGATTCAAGACAGGGATAATGTAAACTAGTGTAAACCTAAGAAATATTTTATGGGAAAGATTTAGCAGTAGACTAGTTCACATGTTAATAGTGTTATGATAATAAATACGAACCAAGTTTTATTGGTTTATTCCCAAGTGACTTGGGAATCTCAGAGTCTTCTCAACAGTCTGTGGCATTTAAGTCCTTACTTCATTTTGACAAATGGGACTGGGTTTCAAAGTACTTTGAAAACTCTGCATGTAATCTCAGAAATAAGCATTTGTGTGTGTCGGTGAAGCCCTTTTTCAGGATGACTCATTCAGTCTGTGGCCCACTTCACCTCTTTTTGAAGATCTGCCAGGATAGACTATGGGCTGAGCTGACCCAGAGCTGACCATTCTTTTCTCAAAGGTCTTATACAACCTCCCTGTCCTGTAACTAAAGAGAAGAAAAACTGACTGCAACTGCTGAACCCAGGACACGGATTCATATCTGTTCACATGATACAGTAAAGGCTGTACAACAGCAGCCACCAAAACAGTTCATGGAATATATAACCTTCTCCTACAACCAGAGGCACATGGGAGTGGGGAGAACATGTTGTTCTGCAGATGACAGCCGGACCCTGTCCATCTTTTAGGCCCTAAAGGATCAGATAGACTTTCACTAATTCACTGTACACAGCAGAGTGCCTGTGGAGAAACAAGAAACTAATTTATTGTGATATTTGCATAGAGTGAGGTTGCTTAAGGTCTCAAATCTCCCAAAATGAAGAGCTGGTTACTGCTGGTTGTGATAGTCTCCATTGCAATGATCCTCATGGCAGTCTGTTCAGCTTCTTCACATGACTGTTTTGTTCAGTTCTTACAACCTGGCCTGTCCAAATTCTGTGTGACAACCCTGCCCTTTGTAATTCATCACTACTGGTGATTAATATATTTTAACCACATATTAAATATTTATTCAGTATCTAATCTGAAAAAAACTAGTTCCATAGACCATTTCTGCAAAGACTGCTTTTATTTGGCATTTATAAACGCCTTATTTATACAGAATTTAGTCACTTCAGCAGCAGGAATCACCTAGAAAAAGTCCCGATGGGACACTATACCAGAATATTAATTAACATACACATATAAATGGGATGAAACAGAGCAGGAGTTGCATTAGGAAATTTATAAAACTGTCTAAGTTTCCCAGTCTGTTAGAAAGAGTTTCATCAATGTTTAATTGTAACAGTTCAGGCAATCTCCTGCTTTCAGGGTGGTTTCACATTAGTCAGTTATGTCCAACCAGTCTGTTACCTCATCTGTATAGATGATTAGCCAAGGAGCTGCCGTATCACACAGAGAATTAGCAATGTAAGTCTACTGTATGAGCATACACACAGGTCTCTTGTGCTAGACCACAATCATGAAAATCAATTCTTTAGTTCCAGTATCTGAAGGGGGCCTACATGGTTGCTGGGGAGGGGTTCTTCATTAGGGACTGTAGTGACAGGACAAGGGGGAATGGGTTCAAACTGAAACAGGGGAGGT
>NDXB01012080.1:0-63435 GCA_002631895.1 Agapornis roseicollis
AGAAGCAGGACCAGGGACAACACAGCACAAAGCCAGGCACCAACTGCGCTTCCTTCCAAGCTGTTTATTGAAGGTTGCCTTTTGCTGGCAAGGAGCTACTGAGGCTCACAGCTCCTGTTGATCCCTGGGCCAGGTCCCGAGACTGGGGTCCAATACATTTGTTGCTGGACGAATGCTTATGTGTGTGCCTGACTCTTAACACAGGACTGTGTCCCATGTGGGGCTCCAAAGAATCTGTCTCTACTTGTGTCAGTACAAGTCCCCAGCACTGCAGGGACAGGGCTAATCCACAGGGCCCTATCCCAGAGACCACAAGCTGCAGCTTGCCATGTGCTGCACCATTGCCTGGTCTTGCCCCCCTGCTGCTGCCTTCAAGAACCCTATTGAGCATGTTCCTCTATGGGATTAGGGTTGGAAAGCCTGGACATAGGTTCCTCTCATCTTGGGGAGGAGGAACCCCTCCTGGGCAGGGTGGGCTGTGGACCCCACTCCTCCTTTATTGCCTGGGGAGCTGCAGCTTGTCCAGGAGGGGTCACCCTTGCTTTCCCCCCTGAGATCACCAACCTTGAGCACTGCAGTTGTGGCTGCACTGTCCCCAAGGAGCCAAGCATGCCTGTGCCCTCAAGGGCACATCAGCATGGAGGGTGGCACAGAGGCTGTGGTAGTGGGCACAGCACAAGTGCAGGAAACTGACCGGGCCACACTTGCCCTGCTACTGGGGAGGCTCTGACGGAGGGGGCTCAGGGGGGATTGTGCCACGCAGCATCTCCAGCCCCTGCCCACAGAGGACACAATAGAGCCACGGCTCCCCACCGGCCTCCACCCCCTCCCAGCAGTCCAACTCAGCCAGGTCAGGCACATGGAAGAAGGTTGTGTTGAGCTCTTCCAGCCCGCCCGGGCTGCGCTGCCACAGAGTCAGGCGCTGGTCCACCGAGGCAGAGAGCAGCAGGTCTGGCCGCAGCACCCGGATCCCCATCACATGCGCAGCGTGGGCACAGGGCTGGGCCACCCGCTCCAGGATGTGTAGGCAGGTCCCTGCCCTGGGGTTGTCCCCATTTAGGGTGACCTCCAGCAGGCAGATGTGGATGGAGCCGTCGTCGCTGCCGCTGGCCACCAGGTACCGACCTTCCAGTGTCTCATAGATGTGCAGGCTGTTCACGCCACAGCTATGGGCCATCACAGTGAGCAGTGGGGCTCCCAGCGCTGGAGAAACAGGGTCAGTAGGAGAGTGATGCTCACCTTGGTCATAGGGAACAGAGGAACCACCAGCATGGCATCTATGGGAGGGCAGAGCAGAGCCACTGCCCACTGTACTCACCAAAGGGCTTCACCTCTCCCTGTGCTTTGTTCAGGGTATCCACTGCATTTGCGATGGGGCTGGTGATGTCCCAGAAAGCGATGCCACCGTCAGTGGCTGCACTGCACAGGAGGTGCCTCCTGGAAGGGAGGTGTTGGGGAGCCTCTGGCCACAGCCCTGAGGGTCCCCAGTGAGACCTAGGGAAGCAGAGCAGCCGCAACGAGCTGATTTCACCCTTCCCTCCACCCACTGCCACCCCTGCAAGGACCAGCACTTCTCCCCAAAGCTCCATGGGCTAAAGTGCAGCATTCCAGGCTCACCTCTCCCCTCCTGCCCATGTGTGCAGGAACGCCTCCACCTTCAGCACACAGCGCTGATGGTGAAATGACTCCGCCACCAGCACCAGCTTCCGTGCGGCCTCCAGCAGCCCGAAGACCCTGCAATGGAGCAGAGGACAGCTGGGTGTGTGAGAAGGGGGCTCCCTGCATCTCTGCCTCCACTGCCCACTGTGCACTGTCCTGCTCCTGGCTCACTGCTCCTGGCTCACAGCAAGCCACATCCATGGCAGCAACCTCCCCTGTGGTGCCTGCTCCTCTCCGGTCACCGGCCCCAGCTCTGTTCTCCCTCATGACAGCTTCTCACCGGATCGATCCATCACTGCAGGCGGCAGCCAGGAACTTCCAGGGAGTCGGCATCTGCTTGGTGCTGGTCCCAGGTATGACCGAGAGGGACATATACCTGCAGGAAACACACAATGCTCACCAACACCTCAATGATGCCCATGGCCTAGGGTACAGGAGGCCCAACTGAGCAGCCCAAACCTAGCACAGGGCACAGCTCTGAGCATTCAGAGGAAGTACAAGGAAAGACCAAGGCTTTCTCTAATCCCTAAAGCCCCTCAAGGCTCAGCCACTGCACACAGGACACCAGGGATGAGCACATAAAGCCACACCATGCCCTTCTGCCCCAGCTGAGCCCACAGCCACACAGAGCAGTGCTATTCCCAGCACCCTCCTGGACCATGGTCACCGCTAATCCCACCTCAAGCAGGCCCTGAGCATCACCTTGTCTCCGGGTCCATCTTGATGAGCTTGTGCCTGTTCTTCTTCCGCTCCCAGTGCTCATCCAGCCGGTGGGAAGCCACGTGGATGACCTGGCAGCTGACAGCACCTTCGGAGGCCGGGTCCGCAGCACACAGCAGCCGATAGCACTCGATCTGTGCCCGGCCCCCCGCAGAGAAGAGCAGGGTGGACAAACCCTCATCATCAAAGCCCTCCTCACCAGGTCCCACGGGACCAGCCAGCACCAGCGCCCTCACACTGGAAACATGGTCACTGAGCCTGGTGAGGGGCACAGCGGCCTGCGAGCACTCCCTGAACACCAGAACACAGGCCGTGGTGTCCTCACTGCCAGTGACAAAGACGTTAACAGCAGCATGGCCGGGCACCTCCACCGCGCCAAGGCGCCGCACACAGGTGATCTCCCGTGCGTGCAGCGATGGCAGCAGCACCTGCTGCTCACGGGGCTCAACCCCGCGCTGGTACAGCAGCACATCCCCACACTTGATGAAAGCAACAACGTCGACCTCGGGGCTGCTGCAGTAGCTCCAGGAGCGGTGCCCCCCACCGCAGGGGATGCAGTGGAGGTTCTCACCCATCCGGCTGCTCCACACCACAAAGTTGTCAGCATGAAAACCCAGGACCAGGAGGTCCCCATCTGCGGTGAAGCGCAGCTCCTCGATCCACTGCAGCCCTTTGCAGGGCCTGTGCTTCCACAGTACCTCCAGCTGCTGGTCCCGCACACGGAGCTGCCGGTACACCCCATCCCGGCCTGTGCTGTAAATGTAGCCCCCATGGCAGGTCACTGAAGTAACCCCGGTCTTCCCGTGAAGCCCAAAGAGCACCGACAGCGGGGCCTCGAGGGGAAGCGCTTCTTTGCGTGACAAGCAAGACACCTCCTGCTCGCTGCTGGTATCCTCATAGACTGAGTTGGTGCCATCCTCGACAACTGGGTCAGTGCTACCATTGGCAATGCCGGCGCTTTCCACAGCCTGTCCTGAGGACCTGCTGCACAGGAAGAGGAGGAGGGACCCCCGGCGGTCCCCGCAGAGCAGGAGCCCTCCCTGCGGCAGGAATGCTGCACAGGTATGCCAGCGCTGCTTGCAGAGCGGCAGCAGGTACCGTCCCATGACCTGCACGCGGGGCGCCCGTCCGGGCCGGTGGGTGACATCCAGCCACAGCATCTCTCCGTCGGGCCCGGAGGCCAGCAGGGAGGAGGCACCGAGGGGCAGCCCAGGGCGGGGGGCCCAGCCCAGCCCGTGCAAGGGCCCCTCGAACAGCCTCAGCTCGGTGGTGTCCACCGGGCAGCTCAGGGCGAAGAGCAGGAGTCGCCCATCGCTACCGCCCAGGGCACAAAGCGTGTCCTCCCCACCAGGCAGCGGGGCGGCTGCCAGCACGGCGCGGGGCCCGCCGGCAGCGGGGGGCAGCACCGGAGCCCAGCGCCCCGCCGCCGCCGCCTCGTAGGCCGCCAGCCCGCCCGCCTCGCCCAGCACCAGCACCCGCCGCGGCCCCGCCAGCAGCACAGACCGCGGACGGAGCGGGGCCCCCAGCGCCACCACCGGGGCCGCGGCCGCCCGCCGGGGCCGCCAGAGCCGGACGCCGCCGTCGTCGCCGCCCGTGGCGAGGCAGCCTCCGGCCGGACGTAGCGCCAGGGCGCGCAGAGCCCCGCGGTGACCGCGCCGCTCCCGCCGCACGTCTCCGCCGCCGTCCCACTCCAGGCAGGCGCCGTCCTCACCGGCGCTGACCGGGCACTGACCCCGCAGCGCCACGGCGGCCACCCGCGCACCGTGTCCGTAGCACACGAGCAGGCAGGAGCCGTCCCCAGCCCCGTCCCCGCCACCCAGGTCACCCACAGCCCAGAGCCGCACGCTGCGGTCCTCGGAGGCAGAAGCGAGCAGCCCCCGCGGCGCTGAGTAGCAGAGCGCCAGCACCGTGCCACAGTGCCCGCACAGCCGCCGCTGCGGGACCTGGGCCGCCGCCACCCGCCACACCACCACGGTCCCCATCGCCGTCCCGGCCGCCAGCGCCAGCCGCTTCCAGCCCGTGCCCGCCAGCACGGCGCAGCGCAGCGCCCCGGCCCCGCCGCAGCTCGCCCGCCGCAGCCAGCACCCGCCGCCCCGCCACTCGTACAGCGCCACGGCCCCGCAGCCCAGCGCCAGCACCAACCGCCCGCCCGGCACCCACCGCGCCTCCCACACCCGCGCCCGCAGCTCCCGCGCCTCGCCGCCGCCGCACACCGCCAGCCGCGCCCCGCCGGCCCGCACAGCCAGCACCGCCAGCCAGCGCCCGCCGAACACCGCCACCCGCCCCGCCGCCGCCCCGGGGCCGCGGTCCGGCCTCAGCCCCAGCACGCTGGCCTCACGCAGCACGTTCCGTCGCGCCGCCGTCCCGCCGCCGCTGAGCCGGAACGCCACCACCTCCGGGCCCGTGCCTGTGGGACACCGCGTCAGCCTCCGTTGGCCCCGCTCCCTCCCGCAGCGCCAGCCGGGCCCGGGGCTCACCCGCCAGCAGCACACCCCCCGCGAACTCCAGCGCCGTCACCGGCGCCACTAACGACACCGACTCCATGTTAGCACCGACACCTCCGCCCCGCTGATTGGCAGAGACCGCGTCCGCCACCACCCCTCCCGCCGCTCATTGGTTGGGTCCCCCGAAGCCCCGCCCCTAAAGCACGCGGAGGCGGGGCTCCGTCTCTCCACGCTTTATTGGTGCGCCACTCGCGATCGCCCCGTCCGGCCCAGCGCGGGAAAAGGCCACGTGCGCGCCGCCAAGCAGCCGTTTCCCGCCAGTCCTACAGCTCCAAGTGCATCCCGCTGTACGCCTTATCCACTGTCCACTCGCCCGGGGCTCCGGGGGCTCCAGCCGCCGCGTACCGCTCCATCTCCTGCTGGAACTGCAGCTGGCGCCTCCGGTTGGGGTCCACATTGATCCAGTTGTTGGCAATCCACTTGGTGCCCTGTGTGACCAGGCAGCCCCCGTGCAGGGCAAAGTCATCCAGCTCTCCTACCCAGCCTGTGGAGCAAAGCCATGTTAGGAGGGAGTGAGGAGTGATGCTCTGCCACCCACGGCATTGGCTTGGGGTTTGGCTCGGTTTTTGGCTCAGGTGCATCTTACAGGAGTTGGCTCCTCCTGGTACCCCTCTATCTCAGTGCTACCCCACCCCAGCACCTCCAAAGAGTGCACGGGGGCAGGCTGCCCAGGTGCAAAATGCTCTTTGCTGTCTTGTCTCCACCCAGCACAAGGGGGCTTTTGCATTCTGCATCCCAGCCACTGTTTTTCTCAACTCTTTCCAAAAAGGGATGGCATGGAAGAGACAGGTGCTGCTGTTAGAAGGCCTGTAGAAGTCAGGCTCATGGACACATTACAGCCTGCATTCTAGCAGTTCTAAATGATTCTGGCTTTACAGAGGTCTCATGTTATTTTCTGTAGCAGACTTGCATTGGCAGCTGGCTTCCATTTCGGAACAATCTGCTCATAAAAACACAACAGGGCATTTCTTGCAGGACAGTGATATGTTGATTATTATCATCCAGCAGTCCAAACACTGGTCTTGTGACCTCCTCTGTGGATTTTCTAGAGATGAAAACATGGGCTGCTCCCAGGAGACCTCCTTCCACCACTGTTCAAAATCTGCCATCGAAATTGTCTGGAGTCACTCTCCAGCAGCCTGGGAGGTTCGTGTCAATGCCCCAGCCTGGCTGTCAGGGAAACCCATGCTGTGCACTGGGAGAAAAACAGCCCCGAGGACACAACACCCGGCTGTGGCTGAGCTATAAAGCAGAAGCTGGCCCCGAGCAGGGCAGAGCCATGCACGGTGCAGATTGTGCCTCCCTGTGCTGCAGAGCTGATGGCTGTGCCTTTGTCTACCTCCCCTCTGGGCAACACCACATCAGTGAAACATTCTGAATTGCAGACCAAGTTCCAGCAGGAGTTTGGGCTCGCACAGTGGGACAGCAGGCAGCTGGCGATGGCTACTGCAGCCAAGGTCTTTGTTTGCTAGCTGCTAGTCCTGTCCCCTAAAAGCATCAGGAGCCACTGACCTACTGCCTGTAAACAAAGGCTTTTTAGAGTCAGGAAGCTCCTACCCAGCTGGTGACAAGTAGACTCTATAGTTCCCACTAGCAAGCAGCTACCACCCCTTGCCTCCCTTCTGAGCTCCCAGCCACCACAAGATGATGGCCATCACCTCTTGCAGTTCTATCCCTCCAGTGAGCAAAGTCTTGAAACCAGCTCATACCTTCTCCATCTGACAGGTAGTTGTACCAGAAGACAGCAGTGCCTTGCTGAGGTTTCACTCGCAAATTGCCCTTGTTGCAGTTTTTCCGTGTATCTCGCAGGTCCACGTCGTTCTGAATCAAAGACTGGCAAGAAACCACAGAGAAGGTGATGCGAACAGGGCTGGAACAAAGTGCACGCACTAGGCTGCCAGTGCTCACCCTGCCCTCTGCCTGACTGCCCCACAGGGACAGCTCAGGGCCTTCACTACCCACCCGCAGCAGCCAGTTTCAGGACCCTGGAGGTCCATAACCTGTTTCTGAGCAGCTGCCCAGTCTTAATGCATTGCCTGACAGGAGCACAACATACCTGCTAAGACTTAGTCTGAGGAAACCTGTCCAGACAGAAGCAAGCAGGACCCATTATGGCAGCAAGGCCACCAGACCACCACTTGCACCTCCCTGTGCTCATATGAGCATTAAATGTGTTCCAGCCTCACAGACCAGACCCCTTCTGCAGCCGTAGAAAATAAAGACACTCAAAGACTGTCTCCCCAGGGGTAATGTGTAAGTGAAATTCATTTACCATCTCTTCGTATGTCCTGTTGTCAGCTATAGGAAAGACTGTTTCACCTCCCCCAGTCACGTTGTTCAGGTAGAACAGTACTGTCACATACCTGAAAGACAGAGTGGCTGTTAGGGGACACAACTGGAACAAGAGGCGATGCACAGGGGCTGTCTATACCCTGTCCCTCCACTGCACATACAGTGGTTCCTCCAAGACATCATGAGATATGGGATTTCTTAGAATCACAGAGTGGTTTGTGTTGGAAGGGACCTTAAAGCTCATCCAGTTCCAACCCCTGCCATGGGCAGGGACACCTTCCACTGGAGCAGCTTGCCCCAAGCCCTGTCCAACCTGGCTATGAGCACTGCCAGGGATGGGGCAGCCACAGCTTCTCTGGGCACCCTGTGCCAGCGCCTCAGCACCCTCACAGGAAAGAGCTTCTGCCAAAGAGCTCAGCTCAGTCTCCCCTCTAACCCCTCTAAGCCGTTCCCCCTTGTCCTGTTCTTACAGGCCCTTGTCCAAAGCCCCTCTCCAGGTTTCTTGTCGGCCCCTTTAGGCACTGAGAGCTGCTCTAAGGTGTCCCTGGAGCCTTCTCTTCTCCAGGCTGAACAAGCCCAACTCTCAGACTGTCAAGCTCTCAGCTTTGATGATTTGCATCATCAGCTTTTCTCCAAGAACAAGACAAGGACATCAAAGAAGATCCCCACTCACTCACAGCAGTGAGGATGTGTTTCTAGTCTCCAGTGGGGATGGCCCAACAGCTCTGCAGAACCACTCTGCACCCCTTGCATGGACCCACAGGATTTGCCCACCAATCCCTTTAAACCCTTCATGCCAGTGATCTCCAGAGCTGGTTTACGAGCCCACCAGCCAAGCACTGACTGCTACAGGAGGTGAGGCCAAACATCTCTCTCCACCTCTCCTCTAACACGTTCCAGACTGTTCCAAGGCAGACTGTACCGGCAGGAAGTCTCAAAGGGAGCGCTTTCATTGGCGACCAGCTTCGTGTGGCTGCAGGCAGTCTCAGGGAAGACGGGGCCACTGTCCATATGGGCATGGTAGTGCCCTCCTTGGTCATAGCGCACAACCTGGAGGGGCTCACTGTGCTCCACGATCTCGGGGGGCAAGCGAGTCAGGCGCATGACCCTGGGGAAGAGAAGAGCAGAGCAGGTGAGGGGAAAGCACCGACACCCGGTCAGCCACTACTACCAAGCAGCAAATGAATCTAGGGAAAGAGAACCCCCTTCCCAACAGACCGGAGAGATGGACGGGCTGCAGCAAGCACGCCAAGAGGCAGATTAGGTCCTTAGAGATCTGTTGGACTATTAGCACCAGCTCAGCAAATCATTATTAAGATTACTTCAAAACCAAACAAAACTGAAGGGTGCATCTCTGGAAGGACTGCTCTGAGGAAGACTTTGCTTGCTCAGCAAGATCCCTTGTGTGTGCATCCCTGGAGCCTTCACGTGCCATCTCATCACTTCTCTGGACTTCTGCTCACCACCTACAGACCTCGGGACAGTTAGCAAAGCACAGGGCCCCTGCTGAGAGTGAAGGAGAGACTAGCTCTAGGAATAGTCTTGTCACCTAACTCACCTTTCCCTGATGCCTTTTCAGCAGCCTCCCTCCCAGGGCAGAGGGGCACTGGAAGTGACCAAGGAGACCGGAGCCCTGCTGCTCTGGGATTTTTTCCGCTGCTACATCTGAGATCATCCCCAAGGCAAGCAGGTACGTCTCGAGACCTGCCAAAGAACACTCAGAGCTCTGAGAATCTGGACCGGTGAAGCCCTCAGGGCAGGTGCAAGGGGAATGTGGCACCCAGGCAGGATGGCAAAGCCCCTCTGAGCACCGCACAGTCCCAAGGGAGGATTAACAGCCTCCTTCAGTGCTATGTCTTCACATCCTCATGTAACAGCAGCCAAATGAAGAGCATAAAACCAGTGTGCTGATGCCTGTGTGCGCTGGCTAGCTGGCACGGAGAAGGTGGCAACCACAGTCTGCTCTAATCAAGGCAATGTGTGACCCCATTCTCCTGCTGGAATGTCCTGAAGAAAAGAAGTAGCCAACAGCCGTTTTCAAGCCTCGGGACAGATTTTACCCACCCATGTTCTGGGCGAGGACCAGCACCACAAGAACAAGAGAATCTCCAGCCAATTATCTGAAACTCACCACAGCTAAATGACTTGGCCGGTGTGCTGGGTTTCAATGCTTCCCAGTACCAAATCTGAGATGAAGGGAAGGGTAAGAGGTTTTCCTCTCTGCTGTGAGCTGCCTTGTGATACGTGTGCTCAGAGGATTAAACTGACTTGGCTTTCTTGAGGTGAAGTTGTGCTTGTCAAAAGATCAGCTCTAAACAGCTAAGCCAGATTTCAGTGAAATGTGTGAGTAACTAAAGCAGACGACAGCAACTACTGGCACCCAGACAGCATTGGAAACGGGCAGTTTCCCCCAGTAAGCTCATTTACTAATTAGAATGAATTACTTCATATACTGCCAAGTCTTCCTGGTTTTATAGGGCTGTTCCCAAAAGTGAATGGAGATGCTGCAAGGGTTGATTTTTCTTTTTCCTTCTCCATGGGACAGTAAAAAACTTTGTTCTAATGAAAACCTCCTCTCCACATTTTGGAGCTGTGTTCATTGCTCTTTATACTCCAAAGACTTTTCACACAGTTAGGAAGTGTGAATATTAGCAAGCCTGCTGCTGCTTTTCCCAGCACATGTGCTCCTTGTGCCTACACAAACCCAACCACACCTCGGCTGCCTGGTCCTTACCTTTGCCGTATGGATCTCATCACCTGGTGAGCCCCCTCGCCCTGGTACAGCCACGTGTGCTGGCTGTTGCGCACCAAGTCACTCATCTTTACTTTCTGGCTTCCCATGTACTTGTGGAAATCATGGATATTCAGTTGTTTGAACTCCTCCAAACTCAGCACACCTATGGGAAGAGAGGAAAAGCTGGTGGCAGTCCCGCAGGTAATAGTTTCTGGTGTCCTGTATTCAAAGAAGCCACCAGCTGAGGGCACTGCAGAAACTGCCTTCCTCAAACCAACCCCATCCACACTGGGGATCAGGTCGCAGAGACCAGAGGATGCAGCACACTGCACTGGGCTGCCCAGCAGCCAGCACACACCATGGGCTGGAAGCAGAGCTACCCCAGACAGCGAACCCAGTGCTGCTATGGTGCCAGCTCGTCCGCCTTGGACAACAGCACTCAGCCACCAGGGTCAGCCTGGGACAGGTCCTTGGATGCCAGTGGTCATAACCAAATTATCCACCATTATTATTTCTAGTGTCTCCCTGTCCCCACATTCCCCTTGGTCCACACAGTCTTTCATGACGCAGTGCCACATCCAGGTTGTGACCTGGTCTCTTGGTGTCACATACCAATCTAACAACAGAAGGAAGCAGAACTCTGGAAGTAAGGTCCTGCCAAGAGCATGTTAACAGGACCTTTCATTTGTTAATGTCTGGAATGGTGGAAAAGCCACAGAGGACTCAGACATATGCTCCTACCCCTGCCAAGAATGCCACTGGTACCCTCCGGATATTTAGGCATTCACACGGGTACTGCTTCAACTCCAAAGCAGCTCCTCCTGAGCAGCTCTCAGTGCCAGGACACTGGAAGACACCGTGCAGAGCCTGTGTGTTCACTTAATTTGATTAGGAAATGGAGAGTTGCTTAATTGAGGCCACACTAATTAGAGCAGCAGAAGTTAGAATACACATCCGGACCAGCAGGAGCCCTTGGGAGACCAGGGGCAGGAAGTGTCCTCACAGAATACTAGAGTTTGTAGTGGCAGAGATGGGGGTCAGCAGCAAAGGCTGGCCAACAAGACCATCTCCACTTATTGAGGCCTGCCAGGGATGTGGGGCCCCCAGCTTGCTGCAGAAGTCTCCATGAAAACAGAGTGGAAGTGGAAGGCACCTTAACACCTGCAGCCCACGTAACAAGAGCTACATAGTCAGAAACAGAGCAGTCTATTAGACCACAGGAGCACACACTGAAGGTCTTATTATAGCAGGGCATGAACCAAGGCAGGTCTGAGAGGTGAGAGGGAGCACAGAGCTATGTTCTGGTCCTACTTCTGCAAGATCCAAGCCCAGGAGGTAGAACTAGTCTGCAGCTAGGCTGGTGATGAAGAGGTTTACACTGATTTTACTTTTCTGCCAAGTCTCTAAAGCAATGTTACTTTCCTTTGAAGAACAGAGGTAGAGAAATGGGCCTGGGCAGGAACATTGCTCCTGCTTTGCCCCACATGGCTGTGCGAGGTGTCAGCCATGCTGAGGGTGAAGGCATTCCCATAGAGCTGCTCTTACCATTCCCATCAGGATCAGCCTTGACAGCAGTGTACATCTCCCGGATGTTTTCGGGGGTCATCCACCTGCCGTTCCCAAGCCGGGTGTGGGTCAACACCTGAAATTCATAGATGGGTCAACACCAGACACTGGTTTATTGTACTACCAAACCCTACAGATTGCCCTGCTTGAGGCCTGGTGGGCTCTGCTCTGCAGCCAGGGCATCAGCACATCTCTGCAGAAAGACGGCTGCAGTGAGAACCATCTGGCAGCCACACACAGCATGTGAGTGATGAGTGCTGTTCTTTCCAGTTTAAGTCATGGCAAATGACTGCTGGGACATTGTTAACCAGTCCTGAAGTTCCTTCTCTTGAAGGGAAAGTAAAACCCACAGCACCAGGAATGTTTTACCCAGCATATTCAAAACACATCTGCCAAGGACCACTGCTGCCTCCCAATAGCAGCACAACTGCTGTATACCTCCCTAGAAACCTCCATGCTGAAGGCCAGCACAAGTCTTGAGACACAGAATTAAGCAAGTACTGACTGGAATATACTGGGGTCTGGCCCTACCCACCCACATGGGTAATGAAGAGACCATCTGAGTAGGAGACCTCTGATAAGGGTGCCCAACAAACATCCCCAGGTCTGTCCCACACTCTACCTCTTTGAGCTGCAGCTGTCCATCCTGGTTGTGGTCCAGCAGATTGAAAATGTCCATCTGGCTGATTTCTATCATTTCCATGGCTTCCTCATAGTCATCCGTTGGTAGGATCTGGCTCTTCTGCAGCCCCTTCAGCTGGGCCAGATGGATGATGAGCTTGCACTCCTCCTCTGTCAGGAAGTCAGGAATTTCTGCAGCAGAAGCGTGAGCAGCAACAGACACTGAGGAACTGTTATAGTGAGACCCCAAACCAATGGCAGGGCACTCGGAAAAAGGAGGAAAAAAAAAGGGGGTGAGGAATTTAGGAACTGACTAAGTTTGGGACATTCAAACACATCTGAGCACACACCATACACCTGCGCTGCTGGGGGTGGGTGTTTTTACAGCAGCAGTTCATAAATGTTTGGATGCAGAGGTCAAGCCCTTAAACTCTCTCACAGATACCACAATGGACAAAGGAGTGAACAAACACCTGCGTATCACCACATATTATCACTTCAAAGGTGACATGTGGATCACAGTCTGGGAACTGCTGCTCTACAGGAAGAGAGCCGAGAAAAGCTTTGTGGTGAGCAGTGGGGACTGCAGGGTTTCAGGCTTCTGTGGTCTCATGTGGAGAGGACAGCACCATGACCCTGGCACAGTGAAACCCAAAGAGCAAGGAGAAGACTTTCAAGCTTACTCCCACTCACTCCCTTGCTTCCTCACTAAAAGGGGTCTTTAAGTGGCTATTAAAGGAGAGGGCGCTGCACATGGTGGATGCCACATTCCATACTGAGGTACTACCTGGGTGTCATCAGCTTTCCTTTGCAGCACAAAGCCAGCAGCAATCAGGCAATAGTAGGAGCCCAAGCAGATTTAAATGCAGATAAACAAACGACTAAGAAATTTCTCACTGCATAGTGCATGGGGCACTTGCAAAGTGCTGGCAAGGTCCTGTTCCATAGCAGTTATGCTGTGAGGTTGAGAAGATCCTTCTGGCTGGTGTCCCAGGTCAATCTTGGTACCAGCTACTGAGGCTTTTGAAGGGGGAAATCAAAAATATCAAAGCAGGACAGGTTAAACTTAAAGTGCTCCTAAGCCAAAGGTCCTGGTCCTCAAATTGCAGCTCCCTGCAGGTACGTGCCACGGACACGTTATATCTCAACTACAGCAACCCTCAAAGCATGGAAAACAATAATTAGTTACTTCCATGACCTGAAATCAATCCTATCAGCTCAAACTGTCAATGAGCAGTTGGCTTCTTCCTAAGTACAGACCAGAACGAGCCCTGTGAAAAACGAGCTGTTCCTGGGAAGCCCCAGCAACACAATGCAGCTGCCTGTATCCCTGACACCCTCTGAGGAAACAATTCCCACTACTGGCAGTGCATCCCAGAGGATGCTTCAGAGCCAGACTGCTTTGAACCCCATAGCACACCACCAGAATGAACTGTGCTGGCAAGCAATGCTCCCAGTATTTCCAGTTCCACAAACTGGGCTATAATAATGATAGCTTCTGGAATCTTAATTATGTGCTGGAAGAAGGACAGTCTCTCTCTCCATAAGGATTTCTGAATGAAGGAACAACTCTCTTAACCAGAAACCATGCTCTGTCACACAGGCTGCGGGGTGAGGGGGTCCAGGAAGGTGTTGCCAATCCCATCTGCAAACAACCTGGCTCCAGAGCTGCAAATTAGTTCCTCTCTACCCTCAGCTCTCCCAAACAGTTAACTTCTGGCTGTGAGACCATCCTATCTCCCTGCCCGCTCAACAATAGATCCTGCTAAACAAATGCCTCTTAATTGACTTTGACTTTGAGCTTTTACAAAAAACAAAAGAGAGGAAAACATTGGGCCTTATGAAATAATGACTAATCCTGGAGCTAGAAAAAGGGGAAGGGTTGGAGCATTGGTGTCAAACAGAGATTCAATCTTGGCTGAAAGAGCCCCAGGACACATAGGCCAAATCATTCATCCCTCCCCAAGTGCCCTCATTTCCACACCTGCTGATCTAAGCCAAACCCCTGCTAAAATCCAAACAATCAGGGCCGCTGGCAAACGAAAACTGAAGCATTGTCTTCCCCATGAGGGCTCTGAAAGGGCCGCACTTAATGAGGATAGATTGACAGAGAGGTGGCTCCTAGGCTATAAAAGGCATCCCACAGTCAGAGACAGCTCAGTCCAGGGTGTGCTGCCTGTCTTCCTGCTCCAAGCATGGTCACAGCCCACCACAGGCACCCCTTGAGGCTGGGTGGCCCATGGCTGCTGGGCATCCTGGTGTACCTGCTGCTCTGGGGGTCTCCAGGGGCCTGGGCGAGCTACCTGAGGAGATCCTCCAGCTGCACACCCATCCCGCCCCGCATGGCCTTGTGCTACAACATCGGCTACTCCGAGATGAGGATTCCCAACCTGCTGGAGCATGAGACCATGCCAGAAGTGATCCAGCAGTCCTCCAGCTGGCTGCCCTTGCTGGCCAGGGAGTGCCACCCAGACGCTAGGATCTTCCTCTGCTCCCTCTTTGCACCAATCTGTTTGGACAGGTAAGATGTTTTTACAAGTTATTCCCACTGTCTTAAGTAACAATCCCTGAAGAGCACAACTGCATTTGCCTTTTGAGAGAACTCATGTCCAGGGTGACTGGTGCTGTCCCCAGGAAGTTGTGTGTCCCTCTTGGCAAGGGGCAACTGGACTTCCTAGCAGGGACCATCCCTCTGAAAGTGAAATATGAGCATCCCATCTCTCAGGAGCAGCAATATTATGTTCCCTGCTCTCCCATCCCAGGCACTGTTGCTGTCTCCCCCAGCCACCCCTCTCACACCCTGCAGTAGCTGCTGGTACCCACCAGCGCAGCCCTGGGCAGCAGCAAACCCCTCAGCCTGCTGCTAGGAGGAGCCCAGAGGTGCTGCAATCCCCATCCCCTCCCCAGGCTCATCTACCCCTGCCGCAGCCTGTGCGAAGCTGTCAAGAGAAGCTGCGCTCCCGTCATGGCTTGTTATGGGTACCCCTGGCCTGAAATCCTCAACTGCAACAAGTTCCCTGCTGACCATGAGCTGTGCATCGCAGCAGTGTCCACGGATGAAAACCCCACCAGTAGGAGAAGTAAGTTTGGTTCCTTTCTCCTACGTTTTCCCATAGGCAACACTGAAAGCTCAGTGGATCAGCCCGTGCCTTGTTTATATTCCCAGAATTTCTGGGTTTAAGCTGTGTTTAAAGAAGTTATAAATTCCAGTTTTGTTCTCTGTGGGAGCGCCACTGTGTCTGGAAAATGAGTGTAACATTGACTGCAGCTTGTTCCCCTCTCTGCTGTATTCATTAGCTCCCTGGGTGCCATCAGACCACGCAGGGCTTGGGGCAAGGGGAATGAATTGCTGTCAAAAGCCTAACACCCAGGAACAGCGTGAGAGCTCATGGCATGCAGGCTCCAGGCAGTGAGATGTGTTTCCAGCAGGGCTCTGGAGCTTCAGCCCTCATCTTTCAGCTGTGTCCAGGCTTTAAAAACATGCAAAAAAGGAGAACTGTTTTGCAAGCCTTGTCTTTAAACATTAGGAAACACCACTAAGGGGCATGAGCCTTAGGGCTGAATTAAACACCCACATACTGGTGAATACTGGGGCAGATCCAAGAGCAGCTAAGGGGAGGACAGACGCCTCATTTCAGTATCACTGGATGTAGTCTGGCCATACCAGTGGTTTTACTGTTTCACCCACACTAGGAGATCTTCACCAAGCATTTTCACTGCTGCTTTAACATGCAGCAACACGCACAAGCCTAAACAAAGCACAACAGGCAGCATCTGCCCCAGGCACAGAAAGGAGAACTTGGCATTTCCCACCTTGGCAATCTGAGATGTCCCTGTATGGACTGGGTAGCTCAGGAGGAAGCACCACTCAGGAACAGCAAGCCACCACTTGCAGATATCAACAGTATCATTATGCCTTTTCCAATGATGCTTGACAAGGGTGTTCTAACTAGGTTTCTGTTGCAGCAGTACCCCGAGCCAGCTGCAAGGACTGTGAGCTTGAGGAAGCCAGCACTGCCAGGGAGATCCTGGAAAACCTCTGTGCCAATGATTTTGGTGAGTACAACTCCCCCCCATCCTCTCAGTTGCTGCTGTTCCCTCTAGCAGCCACGTACTGGCATGGACAGAAAATGGCTGCAGCCTTTACAGCAGATGCCAGGGATTTTAGGTATTAAGCATTTCCCAGGGAAGTGGTGAAGTCACCAACTCTGGAAGTACTTAAAAGATGGATAGATCTGGCACTGAGGGATATGGTTTAACGGTGGACTTGGCAGTGCTGAGTTAACAGTTTGACTCAATGATCTTAAAGGTCTTTTCCCACCTAAATGATTCTAAAAATGGTGTTCAGTACTAGAAAGTAACCTCAAATGAGAACTTTTATAAGCTCACTGCCATTAGAAGGGATGGATGTGTCGCCATGTTACAGGAACAGCACGAAAGCCTTGCACTGCTGTGTGATTAAGTAGTTAAGAGCTATATGGAAAGTAAATAGAACTAACAGCTCTTTTTCCAACCCCCATAGCAGTGAAAATACGAATCCTGAGGAAGAACACCACCGCTACCATCTCAGACTTCGACCTGGACACCTCCAGGGTGGAGGTCCTGAAACACGGTCCCCTCCTCAGAACTGAAGTCCCCGGCAGGCTCCAGCAGTGGCTGGACATAGATGCCACCTGCGTCCACAACATCATGAGAGGCACACACACGGGGGTCTTCGTTGTAAGCGGTGAAGTGCAGAGTGACAAAGTGGTGGTGAACAAGGCCTACGCCTGGCAGAAGAAGAACAGGAACCTGCACCAGGCAGTGCGGAGGTGGAAACATCACCGCTGCCCCGACCAGGCTGGCCGGAAGGTCTGAAAGGTCTGAATTCCAACAATAAGAAACTGCTCCCTTCCCTATGGCTAGAAAACTCCTTTCCCTGGAAGCTGGTGTTTTGGAGATGTACAGTCAATATTTTTAGGTGATTCAAAGCAGTCATAGTCCACAGATAGGGCCTCACTACACCTCTACAGATCCCTGTTTTACCGAGACAGAGCTTGAGGGTGCAGGTTTAACATACTCCTCGCACATGGCTCTGCAGATCCAGGACTTGCAGTGGATGGCTTGGTGTAGGATCCAAGGTCACAACAAAACCAAACTGAACTCTGCAGGCGAGAGACCTCTGGTGCCAGTTCCTCCTAGTTCTTGTTGTCAAAGTCGATAGCCATTTCAGCTTCATTTTTTGAACCTGAGCCACTGATGCTGTCCAAGTGCCTGCTTGCTTTCTGTCCAGAGATTAGACAAAAGTCCCCCCGACTGCTAAGTGATGCTGTTTGTGTAATGGAAAGCACACTTTACAGTCTGAGATAAATTAAGGGGGAGACAACCCACCCCTGCAACGTCTGGCCCCTTGAAGATTTAATACTAAACTCAGGTTGTCTCTTCAGCTTGCTGCATGAGAACTGATGAGCATCTTCAGAGGTAAAAGAAACAGCTGTTCTCAGGCTTTGCTGTGGACAGCAAAGATAGCTGAGGGCTTCTGCATAACAGGGAAACCCACTTTTTAATACCAGAAATTCCGTTTGGATTCCCAGTACTTGTGATATCGAGATCTCACAATAGCCTTGAGAAAGAGCAGAACAGGAATACAACATCAGCCATCGAAACCTCTGCTTTTGTGGGTGACGGCAGCTTTGCTTGGAACATGGAGTGAGCCCTACTTGCAGCCGTGATAAGGGAAGGGGAGAGAAACATTACACAGCTGTCTGGCCTTCCTTCTGCATGCGAAGACAATAAAGGTCAAAAAAGTCAATCTCATCAGTTCTCTGCAGCTCACTCTCACCCAGGTAAGCAAGGACTAATTCCCTGCTGTAGCTCTACGATCCAGACCAGAGAGCAGAAAACAGCAAATCCCCAAATGAAGAAACAAGTTGGATTTCTATGGTCTAACAAAAATTAAGTGGAAAGTTTTCCACACTGGATTAAACTTGGGGCTGAAATAAAGGGAAAACCAGCTTTTTTGTGTGGTTCACTCCGCCTGCGGTCTTGGTTGTGGGCTGCCACCCGGTTTGATGGAGACACATTGCCTCCCTGTGCTCGTAAAGCACACCAACAACCCGTGATGCGATCTCTTCAGCTTCAGTGTGGGCTGAGACCAGCCCTCAGACGCTAACGCTGGAATTCAGCTGCGCTTGACATTTGTGCAGCAATTACTTCTATTCCCTAAGGATCTGAAGAAAAACACAGCCAGATTTCCTAGGTTTTATTCCTCCCTGCTACCTTGTCTTGCAAACTGCCATCCAATTCACAGAATCCACTGTCAAGTGATCCTGGCAATGGCAGCATCTTCTGAACTATGTTTGGAAAACACACCAGAACATATAAAAGCTCTGAAGGTTGAAAAGGCTTCGTCTGATATTTGTTTTCTATTAACAGGATTATTTGATCACTAATGTTTCCTAACTAAAAAGTGCACAGATGGTCTGACTTATGAGCTTTAGAAATGATGTCTCGTAGCCAGAGGTGGGGGAAAAAGTAGGGCAGGGACTTTCTCATAGCTCCATGAAATACACTTGGGTTCAGTGCAGATGACTTACAATTAAAAGAGAAACCACAAGTTCCCCTATGGTGCCAGTGCCATATTCCAAAGCACAGAGCTCACATTAAGTCATTAATGAGCTGTCCATTGCTTTAGTCCCACTACAGGCCAAAGCAAAGATCACAGATCAGCCACTTATTTCCTTCAATAGGCTCTTGCATACCACAACACTTTGTGTTAAGTAAAATCTCAGGATATTTAAGTCCTTGTTTGCTAGTGACTTCCAGGTTTAACACAACCGAGTTAAATACACACTTCCACTCATTCAAACAACAGAGATACAATAAATCAGGGGTATTCTTAAACCAGATGATTTAGATTGGTTCTGTTTGCATAGACAGAGAAGCCTCTGGAAGTCTTTTAAAGTCAGAGCTGGCTCCTGGCAGGTTTATCTGGGAAATCAGAGCTGCCTTGCTTGAAGTTTCTAAATAGGGGCCTCCTTATCAGAGGACGAAGGAGAACAGACTCCGTGAGCCAATGTCTGTCAGACACCATCCTCAGGGAGCAAAGCTTCCCCTGGAACCAACGGTGGTGCTGGAGTGACAAGTTAGAAGTTGTGGGATTACTGCTGCCAGGACCAACCTGCCTGTGAGCAGCTTCAGCACCATCCTCACAGGCCAGGATCAACTCTTGTACTTAACTGGTACCTGTAGGGCAAAGAGGGTGGACACAGGAGTTTTCCCAAGTGAAAACCAGGACTGTGGTTCTGACGATGGCACTGGCTTTGTGATCGCTGTGGGGTGCCAGGCAGAAACCCACTCTGAAATTTGAAAACCACAAGTACCACATATGTGGAGATGCCAAAAGAACTCTGTATATTTCTTCCAGATACTTACTGCATTGAGTTTGATAAGAAATCTACCAGATTTATGGCCAGGCTTTCAGTGTAATTGGAAAAAACCCCTCTGTATGTATTATTGAGAAAACGTCTAACAGACTCTCAGTGCTGGTTTTCAGACAACCGGCTTGCTCTGAAGTTGCAGGAGTAGGAGTTTTGTAATCACCTGTCCCCAATCAGTCAATTTGTATATCCTCAGTGGATGTCCAGAACACATGAGGTCAATTAATGAGACTTTACGGTCATCACAGAAAGGTAAAAGAAGGTTTTGAAACACCTGGAAGAAGGACCTTGTATGGCTGCTTGTCAGAGCAGCCAGAAATAAAGGTAAATCTGGAACAAGATGTAAAATGGTGGCACACATTAAGTCTGTCAATTCCCCTGTCAGTCATTTTCTCAGCACTGAAGCGCCAACACTAAACTGCTTTATCACCATTTATTACCAAAACTTTGGGGATCTCTTGCACTTTCCTAACACTGAGCAGCTCCTTCAAGGTCCTCTTCAGCGACCTGCTGCCTGTTCATGGAATTTTAAAGGGAATCTGGAAAACCTGGAAAGCTTTTTCTTCCAAATCCTTCTAAGTGGACCACCCAGAAAAGTCACCCCTGCCAATACCGTATCAAAATGCCTTGAACAGAATCACGCTCGTTATAAGGCAGCGCCGAGGAGAAGCGAAGACGGCAAAAGTCGTTTCCCCCGGGTAAGGCAGCGGGAGAGGCTGCTGCAGAAAACCCCCCCCCCCATCCTCGGAACCCCATCCCTGCCGGCCGCTGCCAGCCTGGACCGGCGGGCACCGCTGCCGCAGCCCCGACGCCGCAAGGGAAGGGAGAGAGGAGCCGATCCGCCCGCCCCCGGCATGCCCGGTGCCCGCCGCTGCGGGGCCGGTACTCACCGAAGAGCAGCGGCTTGAGGCTGAGGGTGCGCACGGCGTGGACCCTGCCCGGCACCAGCTCCACCCGCTGCGTGTGGCCCACCTGCGGGGGGAGAGCAGCGGTGAGCGGCGGCCGCAGCCCCGGCCCCCAGCATCACCCCCCAGGCGCGGCCTTGCCTTGATGCCCTCGAGGCGCGGGAGGGCGCGGGCGGGAGGCGGCGGCGGTTGCGGGGTTGGTGCGGGCGGCCCGCCGGGCTCTCCGGCGCTGAGGTGCACGAAGAGCAGCAGCCCCAGCACGTTGAGGACGTAGAGGTGGGCGAACACCATGAGGACGAGGAAGTACGGCCGCGAGCACACGGGCCTCGGGCGGCCGCCGGGCGGGCCGGGCAGCGGGGGACCCTCCGACCGCGAGGCCGCCGGCGCCGCCGCCGCCATCGCGTCCCCCCCGGCCCGCCAGGCCTCGCAGCGTCACCACGGCAACCGGCCGGCGTGCTGCGTCACTGCGCCGCGGGGGCGTGGCGACGGCGGCAAAGAGCCCCCCCATCCCATCCCATCCCATCCCATCCCATCCCATCCCATCCCATCCCATCATAGAATAGTTTGGGTTGGAAAGGACCTTAAGATCATCCAGTTCCAACCCCCCTGCCATAAGCAGGGTCACCTCACACTAAACCATGCCACCCAAGGCTTCATCCAACCTGGCCTTGAGCACTGCCAGGGATGGAGCACTCACAACCTGGCGGTGTTCATCCCATCCCATCCCATCAAGAGCCAGGACACCTCCGGAGTTAGAAATCACGATTTATTTCAAATAAACCATGAGCACACCGCTGGCAAAATGTCTCCAGGGTTGTTTTTCTGCCCCTGGCCCTCTCCGGTGCCTGCAAAGGAAAGCAAAGGGCAGCAGCACCCCGTTGGGGTCACCCCCAGCCTGGAGCAAGGGAAGGCATTCCCTGAACAAGTGCCGCATTTAAAAATAAAGTTCTATTTCATTATTCCCCCCCACTTGCTTAAAAAGTCATAAAACTTGAGAGTGCAAGAGTATAGTACAGAAACCTCCTGCAGCCCCAGCCCCGCACAGGCAGGAACAGCAGTCATGCAGTTTGTGGTATCCGTAGAAAACGGTTTGTTACAGTCTGGGAAGCCTGAGGACTATTAGAGATGAGGCAGCCAATGTACTAACATGAGTGAAGCTGAAATAAAGAGAATGGGATGCAAGGATGGAGGTGTCAGACTGGTGTGGGGACTGGAAATGGGTGGGAAAACTAAAAAGAGAGCAAACGTTGCACAGTTGTAGCAGTTAATGCACCAAAGGGAAGCTCGTACCTTGGAATTAAGGGCTCCCAAGATGCCTTTACTCACCTACATTCATAGAATCATCGAATGGTTTTGGGTTAGAAGGGACCTTAAAGCTCATCCAGCTCCAAACCCCTGCAACAGGCAGTGACACCTTCCACTAGACCAGCTTGCATGCTTCACCACCCTCATAGTGAAGAATTTATTCCTAAAGCTCATCTAAATCTATGCTCTTTCAGCTTAAAGCCATTTCCCCCATGTCCTGTCACTACATGCTGTTGTAGAACTCATGTAACCTGACTCAGAAAGAGCTGTGTACCTATCAGAGGAGATAAACGTGGCCTCGTCTTTTGACACTGAGAATTCCAGTGTCCCCCCTGTCGCCTGCCTCGCTGGCAGTGTAAGTCACTCCACACACAGAGCCAACAGTTCCCATGCTCTGCAGGATTCATCCCAGAGCCTATGATTTTCTGTATGACACCACAACAGCAGCCACCCTGCCTGGGCTGTAAGTCAGTCCTGTTGCCTTCCCGAGTACATAAACAGGATCTGTGCATGCAAAGCAGGATTTTAAGCACCTTCAGAATGGGTCTTTTGATTTCTTTTTGAATAAATGGAACTGCTTTTGGGAAATTAGAAGAATTAGGGGGGACATTGTGCAATATTTATTACTATTCCTTAGCAAAGCATCCTGGCAGCCTGTTCAGAAAGCCTGGCCACAGCTGTATGGTTAGGCTTGTCTATAAACAAGGATTCACAGCAAAGCATTTTGTGGGGGCATGGGAGAGGGAGGAAGGGCAGCAGGCAGGGAGGGAGGGAGGGAGGGAGGGAGGGAGACAAAAACCCATTCTCATCTAGCTCAAAGCTGGACATGACAGCAGGGAGAGTTCTTTGGGATTAGGGAACTCAACATACTGGTTCTGCGAAATCTGGTGTTGTGATAGTTACATTTAGACAAGAACAACAGCAGTTTTTATCCTAATTAGTACTTTGCACATTACAGTTTTAAAGAACAGTTTAAACACTGATTCTAGGCACTGCAAACTGCTGGGTCTTGGCAAGCCTTACCCCATGCTGTCCCTTCCCCTGGGTGCAGTGTGCCCAGACTTTGACAGTCATTTGGGAAAAGGAGGGGAACAGAGTCTGACCTTTAGAATATACCATGAAGAGGGCACAAAGAGGCTGCTGCTGGGGGCAGAGGAGGGAATGATGTCAGGAGGCAGTGGCTGGAGCAATGACAGAATACAAAGAGCCATGGTTATGGAGCACTCTTCCACAGCAAGCAGCACTGCCCCCAGAAACCACGGACTCCCTCCTCATTCCTACCCCGCTCCCTGGCTCCAGCTCTGCAACCCCACTCTACCTTCAGTTGCCTCTGTTGTAACTCCCACTCCACCGCCAGCAGCTCCCCAACAGTGAATTCCTCCACTCCCTGAGGATACGTCCCACAGCAGGGAAGGCAGGGAGGAAGGAAAGGGCCTCTCAGTTTGAAATGTTCTGCTATGTACTAAGAGCACAGCCACAGCATTAGCTCCTACAACAGCTACTCCTCTTGTAACTGCTTGTTGAAATGCATCTGTCCAATTAAAACTGCTGCAAATCATAGAATCCCAGGATGGTTTGGGTTGGAAGGGGCTTTAAAGCTTATCCAGTTTCAACCCCTGCCCCAGGCAGGGACAGCTTCCACTAGAATGGGTTGCTCATGTCACAGGTATATGAGAAAGGCTCCAACAGCTCACTTATTCTGACATGCAGTAATTTAGCACTTCCACCACCTCTCCAGTTTAATCTTTATCAAGTGACATTGTATAACAGCAGTATAGGGATGCATCAAAAGCAACGCTTCCACATACAGCATGGAAGACAACCCCACGAGTTCCCCGTAGAGGTGAAGATTTCCTCAGATCAGACTCCAGCTCCACCTTACTGGCTGCAAGCAGCATGTTCCTGGAGCAGGTGACATACATGCCTGTGAGATATTAGCATGAGGCCTGCTTCCTGCAGCAAACAGGCTAGGCTCGCCATTCAACCAACCTTTTCCATGTTAACCCCTACTAAGATGAACTAGGTTTTCATATTTTTATTTTAGTGTATATTTTACATTAGAAAAAAGAATGTTAATAAAAAAGCTCCACATGCTCCTAACAACCAATTTTTTCTGGTAAGTCCCCACCAGTATCAATACTAATATACAAATAAATTAATTTTGCTAATTTTTCTGCCTCGCTTGGTGCAGGCTCTGCACAAGCAGTGCACCTGTATTCAAGTGTCCATCCACATTGCCAACACATGCCAGGGAGTGTGCTGTACATAGTCCTTCCTCCTTATAACATAGCAGTGTTTAGTCCCATCTTGATGAACGGGATCAGATTTTCTGAGCCACGTTACCCGGCAGGCACAAATAATCTTTACCAGGCTGCAAGGCACTGTTATAACATGGATTGTTTCACTCCTCAAAAGCCCCAAGCCTTGATTAACAACTGTATGCTACTCTGCCCTCATCACTCACTTTGGCAATACAACATCCTCCCCACAAAAACAAGAAAAGCAAAAAATCTATATGGAAGACCTAAAAATTCATCAAACAATTCCTCTGTTTGCTTTTGTTGGTGTAACAAGATTTTGCACATTTGATTGACAAGAAAAGAGATGTCACATGTCATCATCCTAAATCATGGCCACTGCTGGTACTGTTCGGTCAGACACAGCAGCAGCCACTCTTAACACCAGCCACTCTCCTTGTGCAATGCCAATGCTATAATGCCCCGGTTAAAGGAGCATCGGGAAATAGCTGAGATTTTGTAACCTCCTTCAGTGCCTAGGAGGATTTTTGGGTCAGAGGAAGGGAGAGGGGGGGGGAAAGCCCATTAGAAGTACAAGCAGATTAAGGAAAAACACTCCACTGCCAATTTACTTTTAAAAAGGGTTGTGTGTTATTCTAAGGTTTGTCTGTATAATTGTACAACCGTTGAAAATTACATAAATTGTAATGATCTAATACTATTAACAGCCATTCAAAGAAAAACTCCCTCCCCTTCAGAAACCACCAAGGGCAGGAGGGAAATGTCCCAGGAAATATGCCAATCTGAACTCTGGCCTCTAGCCTGGCAGAAACAGAAAAGAAAGATAAAAGAACAAACTGGACTAAGATGTGGTGTTTGCATGTGTCTGACTTGCAAGGGGACGGGTGGCTTTGTCCTTGGCCGTGTTATCCCAGAGGCAGTGCCTGCTTATCCTTGTGAAGCTGCCATCACTTCACTCGTTGCTCTCACCCCTGCGCTTTGTCACTTCGTCCTGACTTATGTGTCATGGAAGTCTTTCAGCAGGGTCCTCCGTCTCTGCTCTGCTATGTGCATCTGATTCTCTAAGTCCTGGTAAAACAGAAGGTAGAAACTGTCAGCATGAGTTCCCCAGAGAAGAAGAGCTCATTTTTTTAGGGGGAGACTAAGCTCTAGCCTGAGAAGCACCAACCTTCATGCGCCACATGCCCTCCGGATCACAAGATTGCAGATCCTTTTCCTTTTGACAAGGGCTCCCTCTGCAGTTACCTGGCTCCTACTCTGTTAGAAAGCTACACACTTAAGGAATGTGGTCTTTACCAGAGGGCTACATGCAGCTTCCTCCAGAGCTTTGTTGGTCCTGTTTCAGTCTGCAGGAGATTTGCTGCAGCCCTCTCCCGTTAGGCAGTGAGCACTTCACTTCTACATCTGCTGGCTAAAGGTGCGTTTCTGGAGGCAGCTTCTCAGAATCCTCACTTAAATGCCTTAGCAGTGTGAAGGCCAAACAAAATCTGGCCAACAGGCTGAAGCAAGCAGAACACTCACCCCTCTGTCATAGCTGTCTGCTCGCTCCACCTTCCATGAGAGATTTTCAATTTCAGCTTCCAGCTGCGCCTGCTGGTATTCAAACTGCAGAAGGAAAAATCGGAGACAGCAACAAGAAACTAGTTTAGTGGAGCAGTTTCATACCATAGACTACACCTGTGAGCAGACAAATGTGTTCTGCTGACAGCTGTGCTGGCAGAACAGATTTGTGCCTCCTCCTTATCCACCTTCAGCTGGGCAGCATCACTCCTTCCATCAGTTTCTTGTGTAAGCATTCCCCAACCTGCACCACTGAAAATTAATCCAGTCAGCCCAAAACCACCACAAGTGACAAATAAATCCTCTCTCAGCTCATTTTGCCACAAACAGGTCACAGAATGCTCTTGTGAGCAGCTCTGCAGGTAGAGCAGAGGGATATTAGGCAGAAGCTCTTCCCTGTGAGGTGATGAGGCACTGGCACAGGGTGCCCAGAGAAGCTGTGGCTGCCCCATCCCTGGCAGTGTTCAAGGCCAGGTTGGACAAAGGGGCTTGGGGCAAGCTGGTCTAGTGGAAGGTGTCTCTGCCTGTGGTAGGGGTTGGAACTGGATGAGCTTTAAGGTCCCTTCCAATACAAACCACTCTGTGTTTCTGTGTGACTGTTAACCAATGCTGGGAGCAGTAACTTGTTGCACTGGCACAGTTAGATCCAGCAGAGAACATCTGTCCACAGCCTCAGAGAACAGATATGATGTTGTAGGAAGAGACTGGGTAACAGGTTTTACTAGACAGCTGAGTCAAAGAAACCACTTCTTCAGTGATTCCAGGGTTATTTTTGGACTTGTCCAGCCTGTGGTATGCACCAAGCCAGCAAGGAACTTACAGCAGGAATAAAAAGCAAAGCTACACCCTGATCCAAGGCAGAAAAAGCTATTCTCCAGCAGCTTTTCATATGAAATATGGCCCACAGAACTGTGGTAAGTCTTCCCAAGGAACAAATGCACACTTCCAGCCTCAAAACATTCTGGATAAATTGCTCGTTAGTGGAAGTGAAGTGCCCTGGGACAATAATGTATCAGAGGACTGACCTGCTGGTAACTCAAAGTGAAGAGGAAAGGTGCAAAACCACCTATTATTTGTCTTGTCCTTACCTCAAACTCAGCACTTATATGTCAGACACTGGCAAGCTCTGGAATTCAGTCCAGCATGCTGCCAGCTACAGCACAAAAAGTTATCAGCACAGAAAGAGCAAAACTTCTTACCAGTTTCTTCCTGGGACCAGACTCCATGTAGTAGGCATACGGGTATGTGTACTGCAGGGTGTAACGACACTTTTGGAGAGCAGGAGGAAGAGAGAGAAAAGAAGGACAAGAGTCTCAGACTTGAAAGCCAGCACTGTCACATTTGTGTGACCACTACAGGCTAAGAAGCCACCTTCTGACATGGACAACTGGGCACTTCATGGCGGAATTTCCTATATTTTCCTTAGAAGAACTTGTGCAGTTAAAGTATAACTTCACAGAAGTGACTTCCAAATGATTTTTGTCTAGTTCCAAATGATTTTTGGCTAGTTCCAAATGATTTTTGGCTAGTTCCAAATGATTTCTGGCTACTTCGTGTCCTAGACCAGAGGTACTGCCCCACATACCCAGAAGCTCTAAATTCCCTTCTTCACAAAATTTAGCACTCTGGTGTGTATTCTCTGTGCCAACCAAGACATCACTACTTACCTTTGCAAGCAGTTTTGCAGCATTTTGTAGGTATTGCCAGTCTATCCATGTTCCCAAGTTGTTCATAACTCTTTCTTGAATTTTCTCCTGGATTCGTTGGTATGTCTGTGCCTCCAGCTGTAGGCTTTTGTTGTGATTCTCCCACTGCAAGGGGTGAGGGAAGGAAGACAGGGAAAGACAAAAATGGCATGAGACCAGAGTACTGCTGCTGTAAAAGCACAAGCTCTAGCAAGCAGAAGTTGAACTGGGGCAGAAGTCCAGCAAGGCAAGACATGCTGTGGGAAAGAACAGCCAGGCAGCATCTCCAGCAGCAAGTGGTGGAGGCTGTGTACAACAGACTGACAGCAGCAAAGAGCAGGGAGCAAACCCAGCTCCTCAGAGTGGGAATGCCCTCTGGTCACACAATGATCTTATGTCTAACAAGATGAATAGTAATGGTGATTCCCCTACTTAAAGGGTTTCTATAGAAAGGTCAAGAGTCTAACATTTAAAACAGGCTTAGTGAACTCCAACATCCGTGTGCACATTGTAAACATGGCCATTTCCTAAAACCTATTGGTCTGGAGAGCCAGGAAAGAACACATGTTTTACCACAGGATTTGGCTCATGGTGTGAAGAATAAACTAATTTTAAGGGGGAAACTGAAATGCAGCAGCATTTAATCTCTACTACATTCTCTTCTAGAGATACTGCTCTAGAATTGCACTGTATGGCCAGGTGCATTGAGCCTGCTGTGTGGACAGAGATGCTCTGATTGCAGCTTTTAACTATGTGATTAATGTGAGGGAAACTTTGCTACAGCCACTGGAGCTTTGACCATGGCAGAGCTGGTTTAGTCTCTGTAAACACAGACTGCAACGAAACAAAGTTCCCTGGATCCTGGAAGGAAATGATTGGAGCAATATGTATCTACTGCAGCAGCACTCAGCCTGCAGGAAAATGGTACAGTGGCACACAGGTAATACTTATTTTCTCTAGCACAAGGAAATACAGGACCAAATGTGATTTGCTTTGGGTACAACATGGTTTGGATGGGACTCACAGGGCAGGATTTTGAGTGACAAAACAAACAAGGCCTGAATACTCTGCACAGATTCTCTTTGGGCAGTTTTTTGCACGGAGATTGCTGGCAATGACCTTTGCACCAGGCAGGGAGCATTAAAAGGCTACAGCAGCTCTGGCCAAGGAGATGTCTCCTACCCTCTCAAAATAGAACAAGTACTTCTTAAGGGCCTCCCTGGCCTGTGCTTGCTGACTCTGGTTTACAATATCAGGATTCTCTTTGTACCGACTGCATTCGTAGTACTCGCTGCCGTGAGTCTTCCAGTCTCCCAGACACATCCAGCAGAAGTCTGCAGAAAACAGCGAAAACCCCACTGTGATACACAGGAAAAAACACCTCCAAGAAAGAAAAGCTTCAGGAGACACAGCCCATCTGTTCTCAGATATTTCTGCTAAGCCAAGAGACATATACATTTTGTACCATCTTGCATAACGGAGCACAACAGTGAGCCACAAATACCAGCCTGTCCTGAAGATTTTCATTGTACAGCCTCTTGAGCAACTACGCAAAGTAAATCCTGACGTGCTGCATCCTGTACACCAGGACCAATGGGCAGAACTGTACCTGCACTCTGCACAGGCTGTCAGTCTCGATTAAAGAAGAGGCAGGCTGCAATCTTATTTGTGAGTTGCATCCTCCCCACCATAGGCATACTGCCCCATGTGCACCTCTGGCTGAATAAAACATGATTAAATCCAAAAGTGAACTAACTCCTGCAAAAGAAACTCTGCCCTCAGGTCTCTCAAGAGAGGAACTATCCAAGTAACTTCAGAGATCAGTGGTTTATGACACTTCAAGTTAGGAGCTGCTGAACTGGGAAGAAAGTAGAGGAAAGAGAGCAATAGCAACACGTGTGTGACAGTTTCCTGCTGTAAGACTGAGGCGGTGAGTGTTTTACTGGGAAGGAAAAAGAAGGAGATTAAGTTGCTACAATAGAAATCACTTCTGTGTTACTCATAACTGTATGCCCAGAGATCACCAGCCCTCCCTGTGGTACCTTGGCATTTGCCTGCTCACCCTTGTCACAGAGCTTCATCAAAGCACATCCAGTGCTGCTGAGCACCCCAAAGCAAAGGAAATGAGAGAGGACAGTAATCTTTAATCATCTCCCAAAGCAGGTATTACAATATTTCCTAGTGGCACACTTCATGGAGAGGGCTGAATACAAATTGTCTCGCTCCAAGGCAACAGGAATTAATTCTGCCATGAAAACATAAGTGCAAGCACAGGCTGTTGTTTTGTAGGACCACACAATTGGTCAGAGATGCTCAGGCTGCTAATTGCACAGGGGTGGACTGAGAAGTCCAGCACAGAACAATTCACAGCTCCTGCAGTTTCAACTCGGTTGAAACTCATTATTTCCATCACTAAGCAGAAGGGCTTAAGCCGATCTGAGTAAATGGTTCAGTTCTGTCAGTATTTTCAGCAGATGACAATTACATGTAAAGCATTTAATATGCTCCTCTGAGATGGATTCCACTTGTAATACTATGGCAGTGATGGAGACCTCTCGACAGAATGGACATGTCAGAGAGAAGGAGCCAAACCAGCAGTGAACCAGAACACAGCTGAGACCACAGCCAGTGGGAAAAGTATACAAAATAAAGGCATCACACTCCAGTCTGTAACTAAAATCCTGTTCACCTCTGACTCGGGGGGGAAATATTTCAGTCAGTGTTCACAATTTGTCTCCATATTGCACAAAAAAGAGAAAAGCACATCACCACTGACAAGCTCTGCAGAGAAGACTTCTTCCAAATCCAACTTACCATGCTTGCACTTGGAGCATTGCTGAAAAAGAGAAGAGACAGGAGGCACTGGTTAGTGGAAAGTGTGAGGGGATAAATATATGCTTAGAAGAAGGAAGGTCTGATGTGTTCAGGGAATTGCTCACCATGTGGTTGCAGCCTCCATTCTTTTCAATACAGATATTGCACTTGGGACACTGCGGAAACAGAAGCGTTTGTTAGATACAACCCTGCCTCTAGCAGCCTTCTGCAGAATGACAACACTTGTGTGATTATTCCCCTCCTGCTTTTCTTTTTATATATATGCATAGGCATATATGAGAAAATTAACATACACACATCCTGCCTCCCACCCATTCCTGACAGTTCCATTTAAAAAGGAGCTAACACAACTGAAGCTTGTGGCCCATTAGCACTGTCATAGAATCATAGAATAGTTAGGGATGGAAAGGACCTTAAGACCATCTAGTTCCAACACCCCTGCCATAGGCAGGGACACCTCACACTAAACCATGCCACGCAAGGCTTCGTCCAGCCTGGCCTTGAACTCTGCCAGGGATGGAGCATTCACAACCTCCCTGTCATGTCTGTCATTGGCTATGGTAGAACAAGTGCCAGCTAAGAACTGTTTTGAAGTCAGGCCACAAAATCCCCCAAAGACATGAGAAGTTCCAAGCTGCAGACAGCTAATACAGAGGATGTAAGCAGTGTATCTATAATTTTAAAAAACAATTCTACAGGTAGAGTGCAGAGTATATAGCGCTACTTCTTTTTCTTTGGTCTAAATCTACTAGAAACACTCCAGTTTCTCATTCACAGACTTCATCTACTCCATTTTGCTGTTCTTGCCAAATCAAGACTTTATCTCCCTCACCTTCCAGTTCACAGTACTCCAGAGTTCAGGTTTAAACATCACTAGTCCCTTATTTGGCACTGACTCTGCACTTACTACACTCTCTCCTTCCTACATTTAAATACATCTTCACTGATCATTTCAAAGTTATATCACAGGCCCCAGGGAGCTGCGAGGATCTACAGTCAATGAAAAAGGACTCGAGGACAAGAAAAAACACGCAGGTGCTAGCCCTTACATCTTTAGTGTGAGCACTGATGTAGTTGGCTGTTTCAGAGTCATCTGCACACTTGGTGAGCCATTTCCGAATGGTAGCACAGTCTGTGGGTGCGTGGTACATCTGCCGACACTTAAAGCTGAACAGGGGAAAAAAAGACACATTGATTATTAAAGAATGGCTCAGGAACTGAGGTTTTCCTGATGACCAAAATCTGGGGGGCCAAGCGAGGATAAAGGAGGCAAATGCACTTGTGTATTACTGGAGTGCAAAGACCAAAGCTGAACTCCAATAAATGCCCACCCTCTTATGCAGAAGCTGGACTCAGGGTGAGAGTGAACTGAGGCATTCTCTGACACATGCCTCCCTGGACCCTTCCTCTGTTTGCTCTACCATGACTGCAGAGGCCCGGGGCATACCAGTGACTTTACAAGTAGCCTGAGTCCAGTGGTAGGTATCAGGCACCTGCACTAGCATGACCTGACCAGTCCCAGGTGAGTAGGGGCCATTTATGTGGAGATACCAGTAAGCTGGGTCTCTTAAACCAGTATGTATTGTGCTCCACATTCTCAACAGCAGTGATTCTGGAGTCCCAGGAGCAGAAGACATTTCAGCAGCCCACAAGCTATCTCTTTTATTCGGTCCCATATACACTCGTAAGTCAGATGAAGAACATTAGCATTCCCACTCAGCAGAGTATTCTTGCATGAGCCCCAAAACACACCAGATACTCTGGGAGTCAAATACTTGTAAAAAACTTAAAACTCAATACCAGCAGAAAGTGGTGAGGCCTCCACATCCATTACCAGAATCTCTACCAGTCCCTATGTCTGTACCAAACTTTGTAACCTAGCCAAGACAGGAGAATGGCAGAACCCCTTCATTACTCAAGCCCTGCATTCCCTGGTTGTCAGAGCATCCAGCTCCCAAGGAGTTTGTGGAACAAGGGGATGGCTGACCATCTGTATAAGTCAGACCCAAGTATCCAATTCCTCAAGCTAACTCAAGTTACAAACAACTCCAGCAAAGCATTTGAGATGTTTCTACACTCTAAACCTGTTGACAAACAAATGGAGTAGCTCTGAGGACAGCACACATTTCCCCCATGATCTTTAAGCTTCCCTGCTTCTTACCAGAAGACCTCATTGCAACGATTGCACTGCACTCGCCGGGCTTTTGGCTCTTGTACCTGTATAACCATAGGGCAATCTGCACCAGGACACAGCTGCAGCTGATAATGGCTCTGTGAACATACCAAGGTGGTAAGATCAGCAGTGGGTGCAGAAGAGCATTATCTATGCAAGTTTCACTGCTCCTATCCTCAAAACCATACAAGTCAATTATCTCTTGTTGAAAGAGTGAAAATTGTCATCAGGTTTTGGTTAACAGAGCAGATAAACATCTTCCACATTAGGAGAAGGAAGTATTACTTACAGCCTGTCCAGGACAGGGAATTCAAATGGAGCGTTACAGACCACGTAAGAACAGCAACACAACCCTAAGACCCCCCATCAAGTCACTAAACAAACAATCTTACTCCATTTGAGATCTTTCCCTATCCTCTCCTCATACTGCAAAACGTATTCAGCTGCTCTCGTGTGGTGGCTATTCCCTCTCAAACACTCACATAAAATGTTACTGAAGAAGCCAATTCAGTTGGGGCACACTAAGACGAAGGACTTGTTTTAGGTTCCAAAAAATATCTATGCAAGAGCAAGAAGGACTTTAAAACTCTGATTGAAGTTCTCAGCAGCAACATTCTGAGAATTCTGAAGCACCAGCCAAGGAGTCAGTGGGTGACCTTAGAGCAGAATGTACTTTGGCAACCCGCTGGAGCATGTAGTCAGTGAGACTGTCCTACAGGAGCAGCCACATCATGTTTCTCAGAGACGCTTTTGCTGCAGTTACTGCAGTTCTAATCCAAGATGCAAGACACTTCAAATGAGATTTCGGCAAGTCATTGGTGAATTGACTGAAAAAGCACACGTACCTCCACATAATCCCTGAAGAGGTAGCGCCTATATTTGTCTTTCAGTTCTTCACTAGGCAGCAATGGAAACACAAAGTCTTCTGGTGTCCGAAGTAGGCAGTCCTGAGCCATGCAGGAGACCCCTGACAAAAGAAAGAACCAGCTAGTTTAGCACAGTGCAACTTAGACTAAAAAGTGAATGCACACAGACATTCAAGGCAGTTTCCTAGGTACCATCTGTTGTTGTGGCAAGAGGGACACAACTGTGAAACAAATCTATCAGGGCTGCTGAAAAGCTGAAGCCCAGCTGTCTTCACCAAAAGATGACAGGACCACATGTGCATCCAGAACCAGCAAGTGCTTCAAACAGTATTCACAAGGTCAGATGTTTCAAGTATAAAATTGCATGTTACTGCCATGCCAGCATGAAAGACAGCCTAGGAAAAGCCCAAAGCAACTCTGGCAGCTATGGGCTTCTACCCAACACAAAGTGAACATGATTGCATCTGCAAGCACTCCAGCAGCAGTGCAATGATATATCATGAGAGAGGCAAACTCCAAATGCAGCAGATTTGCAGCTTCTAACCTAGCCAGGAGTAGAGCTTTCCTGGTGGCATGCCAACACTAACCAGGGATTATGGAAAGACCACTAGTTCAAGTTAAGTTTGTCACAAATACTCATTCTATGTTCCATTTTCTCATTACTGAGATGTTTTTGACCAATTCAGCCAGTCAGCATCGGAATGGCCAACATGGCAAACACAGACCCAGCACCATATCCACCTTGAACTCACCGACTCCAACACCATCCTTGACGAGCACTGTACAATGCTGCTCCCAGCAGCTGCGACAGAACTGGTGCTGACAAGCCAGAGAGAGCAAGTTCTCCTTCCGGACAAACTGCATGCACACAGCGCAGTGATGGGAGGAATGTACCAATGCCTGGGAGAGAGACAAACCAGCATTACAGTGAAAGCATCCCAGCTCTGCCAGGGAATTCTCACCTCATCCACAGGCACCTTCATTGTGACAATGGTCTCTGATGAGCTGTAGGGTAGAACAGGTTCATAAGGAGTTGCTGTGTTGGGATGCTGTACTGCTCTTCTCAAGAACCTCTTTAATCTCATGGAGCACAACAGATCAATGGTCACTGAACAGCTCCTGCCTCTAATATAGTGCTACCCAGAACTCACCTTTACTTTTCTGGTTCTTACTCTTAGCTTGCTTCAAAAATGAGGAAATACATCATGTTGTCCTTCCCTGAATTTACTGATACTGTTAGCTGGGTCAGATTCTATCATTGTTCCACAGGCCCTGGAGAGCAGCTAGAACTGCAAGCAGGCTTGGCACTGCCCTTTACTGGACAATGGTTTGGGTAAGAGGAGAGGCAACAGAAGCTGCAGTGTGTGTACAGAGGAAAGGGAGCTTGCAGACCATCGTCTCACATCTCTTCTGTGTATGCTACATTTGGCAAAGCAGACATCATCCCTTCAGCTGAAAAGGATTAGAAGGTTTCTTTCAAGTCAGGCTGCAGCAAACCACAGAGAAGCAGCCTGGATCTCCCATTGGGTAGTGCCGAGCTAGTCCCTCAACAACAGATCTTGCCTTCAACACCTCTCAGCTCACCCTAGGTACCTGAAGAACTGGATCTAGCACAGCATCATCAAAAGAATGTCTCTACAAAGCTGTTTGTTAGCCGGAGTTTATATTCCTATTTCTCCTTTCAAAGAGAAGTCATACAATTACTTCTCATGTACTTAAACCTTTGCTACTCCTGAAGAAGCCTGTGTGAGCTTGTGAGAGAGCAGCCATCAGTTTCCATGCCAGAGGTACAAAGAAGCAGCTGCATGACCCACAGCCACACACTGTCAGAGAGCAGGACCACATGAAAAAGGAAATAATGTGACTTTGTTCTCAAAGGCCTCACCTATGGACCAGAACAAGACTCACTGAGTCTGTGACTGTGCTGATTGCCTGGATCAACTGCTCTACTTGAACAGCACATGCACTGCCTCAACCCTTCCCAAGCTGAGCCTCTGAGCTCACCACCACAGCTTCCCCATACAGTTGTCCTACAGACACTCAGTAGGAGCATCTGCCCCCAAACTATCATCATCCTGCATTAGGAGCTGAAGCACAAAGCAACTTGCTCAGGCACGTACAAAAAGACTGGAATGAATTACCTACCAAACCAAGTTTGTCAAGACCTTTTAACTGTAATCTCTTCCCAAGGTGAAATCATCATTGCAGTGGAGAATACTTAAGTGACAGCTGATACAAGATTCAGACATATCTCAAAACACATGGACTAATTTGAAGGTATGTCAAATAACAAAGACCTTTTCTGGACTCTAGGCAGATACGTTGACTCCATGAAGCTTACTCCTGTCAGCTCTTTTAGATTCAAAATCTCCCCTCTCCCCCAACCCAAGGGGTGTTTCTCAGATGTAACATTTTACCACTCAAAATCTGTCACATGGCAATGTGCTTCCTTTGGGGTAACTGTGGATTGTACCAAGATGCTCACTGTGAATGAAACCTGTAAACATGCAACACAAAGTTTCTATACAAAGAGGGGAAAAAAAGAAGAATATCTAAAGGCTTGTATAGCCCTGGCTGCAAAACACAAGCTGTTGGTTCAAACAGCACCACTGACTGGCTCAGCAGCAACAGCACTGGGAGATTTGGCTTAAGGATTCCTGAGCAAAAATTCTTTAATAATTATTATTATTTTCCATATTATTACAAGTCTCTGTTCCAGTCACAGCCAAGCTCTATTCATCCTGTGCAGCCAGAGCTTCCCTTTAGTGTCTTTTACAAAGACAGCATAACTAGGACACGTAGCCAAGCCCATGCACTCTGCTCCTTCCATTGTGTACCAACACTCATGCCAAAAAGCTGATCTTAATTTTCTTGAGGCAAGTAATTCTTGAACACTGCTCATTAAATGTCAGACACCTCTTGAATGTGTTCTCGTTTAAAAAGTAAACCCAGCATTGAGTTAAGGTGTCAGACCTGAGTTTGTGAAGGGTTAACATGGGCCAGATTATGCCATCAGTAATGCAATCCTCCAGTGAGGTGGGTCAGAGGTGTCTGCCAAGGGAACGGACCAAAATAGTTAGCATACTTACATGTTTGGATGAGGTGGGCTGAACTCGTGCTTCTACTAGCAATTGGGCAGCATTAGACTTGTGTCTGAAAAGGCAATTGAAGAACAACCAAATCAATCTCTGAATACATTTTGCTTTCTTAACCTGATCTTTCTCACCTGAATAAATAATAGGCTCTGAGCAAATGGTAGGGTAGGTTTGCATAACGAAAGGGGAAATGTGTCCTGTGTGAGGATCCTTCACAGTGACCTGAACTCTCATCAACACAACTTGGAGATTTTCTTCAACATCAGAAACAGGAACACTATTTCTTGCCGTAATGGATTAACATTTCCCTCCAACTCCTTGATGAACATTTTCCTACAACTCTCTTCCTCCCCCTGAAATATTATCTTTGAAGCTCAGATTTTCTATCCACGCTCCTGGAGAAGTCCTAAGCGACTGCCCATAACAATACACTGCAGTGAGGCTCCTGTCTGTCTCCGTCTCCTTTGTAAAATCAAGCTATCTTTGTTAGGTCTCACTTCAACTTCAGTCTATTATCCAGTTAAGTATTTACACTGTGACAGATTATCACCCTTTAAGCGTATGAAGCTGTCTATCAGCAGCCTCAGAATTAAACATGCTTTGCTCTTTGTGATTTCCATTGCAGAGGAATGTTTATCTCAATGAATGCAGAAATAGCAGCATCACTGTTGTAACAGTGCTGTAAATCTTCCCCACTAGCACTTTCCAGTTGTGTTAGGGAGCTTTTATTTGATAATGTCACTTTGTACACCAAGACAGAAGTCTGATGACCAAATCAACTGGAGAACAACGTGCAAAGTCATAAAGTAAACCCTTCCCCAAACTTCCTCTTGTTTGAATTTCATTAGTTAACCTGCAGGATCACCCTGAACTGCTATGCAGGAATCTCACCCTTCACATTTCCCCCAAAAAACAGCCTTCACAGGACACACAGTAACCAATGAGCCCACTACCAAAGATGCTGCAACAATATCCATATATGAGATGCATCTCCCATATGTTCTCTGGATGAAGTTGTTGGCTACAGGGCCAAAAATGGCATGGCAGCATGACTCAGCCTGATGTGGTCTCTATTTTCAGACACGTTCAGTTCTGAGCCAGTATTTGCTGGAGGGGCTGCCAGACAGCAGTGCCTCCTGTCACACTTCCCATATAGGCTTGGGCAGAGTTCGAACCCTCCTTCTGAAACCAGTTGGAGGCCTTTGTTACAGTGACACTGACCAAGCAACAAGGTAGCTAGACTTCTGGTTCTCTCACACCATCTTCAGCTGCTCTCCAAATGCCAGTCAGCTTGGAGAAAAAAAGCATATGTTCAGAAGGAGCACAAACGTCAATGTGAATGTACTAGTAAAGGATACATCAGCATAGCTTCAGTACTGCTTTATGATTTATGGCTCATATGCTCAAAACAGAACATATGTTATCTTTACATTTGTTAAAGTAAGGAAATACAGATGCACCACTGTCAATCTGTTACCTCAGAGTTTAAGCTTAATGTACCCACAGGGTTCCCAGCATGATACCAATTCCTCAAACTGAAAAACATTTGCCACCACTACCCTCTCCTATTTACAGGACTTCTTATAGGCAATGCAGCCTCAACAACACAGCCTCTGCTCCCAGAAGTGGATTGTGTGGCATGATTCAGGTTCAAAGACCCATGTCTAAATGACACCTATAAACCACCCTAGGCATTCCTGCAAAGCAAGGAGGAAAAGCATTAAGCACAGAATAAATACGACTATTAGCACTTACCTTTCCAAAATCTCTGAGATTTGCCAGTGGAAACTAACTAATACTAGCTTTGCAACGGCATGGGATACCTAGGTAGAAAAGGAAAAAGCCAAGTTAGGCATGTTTTGAGGCCACACCTCTGCTTAGGTCTAGGATTTTATAAAGCTAGCAAGTTGTATAAACTCAGCACAATACCCCCACAGTACTCAATTCCCATTGAACTAATAGATATAAGTTCACAGCCAGTGCACCTGCAATCCACATGTTGGAATGAAGTATGGATATACCCAAACTCACATACTGAGTCACAACAACACAGAGAGGAAGGAATCAAGAACTCATTGGAGTAGCTTAATTGCTCATAGAAGCCCCACATCCTGTCCTGGCCGTGGACACCACTTGAGAAGCACAGACCAGGCTGGGATCAGGATCCTTACTGAGTGTGTAAAGTAAGAACCACAGGGCAGATGGATACCACTTACTGAGAGAGAGGAGCAGTAACATGCTGCAAGCACAGGTATGCTGTGACAGCAAAGGGTAGGGAAAAAACCAAAACATTTTCCCAAACCTTCACTGTACAAGAGAAAGTTATATGATGGAATGGAATAGGAAGACAGAAAGCTACAGTGACAGGGGCTATTTCCATGCAGAGTTGCGTGCATTACATTGACTCCTGGCAAACACTGGCACAGTCCACGCTAACCCCAGCATTCTCTAGAATACTGCAACATGATATTTAAAGTCATATTACAAGGATACAAACAGACAAAGTCTCTTTTGCACCTATGCATTAGTTTATTTCAGAAGGTAACAGATTGGTTTGCTAGCACAAAAAGGCTGGTACCCACCAAGACCACAGGCATCTGCTGTGCTGCTGGAGTTCAACTTGCCTCTCAACCTCTTCATGCCCTGGAGTTCAAACAAAGCATTCAAGGGACCTCTTCCAGGGGAATTCCTGGAAGGCAGGCTCATGACCCCTGTCTCCTTACTCCTTTCTGTGCTAGGAAGCACGGGTGCAAGCCCAGTAGTCTGCACATTCTGCATTCAAACAATCTCTGATGTTAAAGGGCTCCACTTCCTACGCTCCAAGACAAGCTATCACCACAGCACCTCTCTACCATACATATAGAAAACACAACTCTTTCCAACCTAACTGAAGGAAGAGTTCTTTCTCCCCCAAAGAAGCTGTCAGTCCAAATCATCAGCTGAAAAGCCATAAGCCTTCTCAAATCCTGCCAAAAATGAACCACAGGATCCGATGTACCGGTAATACAGATACACAGGAATCACACCATAACCCTGGAAGGAAAAACAAGCAACTGTCACTCCTTCAAAACAGACAACTCTGCACACCTAGGAGCAGCATATTCATTACTCTTCTAAATCTACCCCACTGAAGAGGTGCAGTTTCACAACACTATTCGTGCCATATGATACTGCCCTGGTTCTATACTGGCATTTCTCAGCATTGGATGGTGGATTCAGTGAGCTAAACCAGTGTAGCACCAACACACAACACAGATGGAGTTTAAACTGTCTCTCATCCACCTCTACTTTGTGATTTGCCCACTTTACTGGCCACTAAGACAATCCCAGTAATAAAAGAGTAATTTTCAACGTTTAGATAACCCTTTTTCTAAAAGAACTGAAGCATCAGCTCTGGTGTGTCACCCTCCTCAACTTCACCGCTGATGTGTCCCTCAGAAAACAAAGGCTGCCCTCCCTCCCAGCACAAAAGCTTGGGATGAGCTGGAGCGCGCCAAGCAGGGCTGCTGCTGACAGCACATACAGTCTGCTCCAGTTTTCCACGTGAAGTGCCACATCCAGCCTTGGATGGGTTTGTTATCTTAAGCCCCCCAGCCTGGCAGACCCAGACAGATACCTTTGACTTGCTTGTGCAGGGAAGACATCTGCATTTCGAGTTTGTAAAACAGACAAGCGTGAAGAATGTGGTCTCTGTAAGACTGGCTTCCTGCAAATGCAAACCACACACTCTCTAACAGCAATGAAATTAGCCCTCAGTAGCAGTAAGGAAGAGCTACCATCCTGACAAACCACCTGACTGAAATATATGTAATATATGAAAATGAGTATTTTTCAGTTGGGTTTTCAGGTGTAGCATGCGCTGCAGCTTCATGACTCCATGAAGTTACTTGTTCCCAGACAAGGAACCAAGTACGTTCTGGAATAAAGATGTATAGAAAGAGATATATAAATACCAGCATACACATTTCTGAGATCTAAAAACCGATCCTAACGGAACCAAATGCTTTTTAAGTCAAATTATTTGTCGGGCAACATGTGGAATTAATGCTCCAGAAAGATGCCAGATTAACAGATCTAGAAGAATAATAAAGCTTCTGTGACCATTTCTATTTTGCTCCAACTGCAAATACTGACAGGATCAGCTGCAGGTAGCGCTAATTTTATTACTGTTATCGTAAAAGCAGCCAAGAATAAAACATTTTCAATCCATAAAGCTGAGTTCGTGTCATTTCATAAAAGCCCTGACGCACAAAAGTTATTGATACTACCTGGTTAGAGTACATGTCATCTTGTACAGAAAAGTCCCACAGTCAACAACGTACCCACAGCCTGCTTGGCATGGCAGGGCTAGTTCTTACATGGTAAAGACAGATAACATGCAAACTGGAAGAAAAAGGAATGAGAAAGGAACAGGTAACTGATGAGGCTGGGACCTTGCCTCCTGTGTGGTCTCACCCCATTGCAATCTACATCCTGTTCACCACCAGCAAGGCTTGGAATTCAGAAGGCAAATGTGAATATACCATCAGGGGACAACACTACTGGAGATTCAAGAAAACAAGCATGGAAAGAAAAACAGCCATTTAACAAAAGCTTGCTCCTATTAACTAGCAGCACTCTCCAGTCTCTCAATGATTGTACATTCACGAGTGAATGACTGTACCAAGTCAACCAGTTCTTCCATAATACCACCCCAGAATAATTGAAGTATTTCTATATAAGCAGGAGCCAAAACATGTTGTGTGCAGAAAAATACCACTAAAATCACAAGTTGGGTCCACACGTACATAATTTATTACTGGAGAAGCAGTGCACAAGCAGATACTACTGGCTGAACTATTCAGTTAGAAGACATCAATGCCTGCTCTGTAAGCACCCACTGCAGCCTCTTAGCTTAAGAAATACCAGTCTTGATTGCTGTCTAGGCACACTGTCCAATATAGCATTTCCTGGATAGCCAAAAGTTTCACACAATTAGAGATCTCAAACTTATAAAACACATCAGAAAGAGCTATGATTCAGTCTCCTACCAGTCACTGGGTGCCACAAGAACCTCAGCTTATCCAGGAACAATAATGCTTTCTCTCAGACACAAAACAAATCATAGCATCATAGAATGATTTGGATTGGAAGGGACCTTAAAGTTCCAACCCCCTGCCATGGGCATGGCCACCTTCAAGTAGGTTGCTCCAGCCCCATCCAACCTGGACTTGGTCAGCTTTGTTTAAACTCTCCTATTCTTGTTTCAGAATACTGAGACCCAAAAAAGATGGAGAGATAGCCTACTTGGTGTCTTGCTGGCAGCACGTCATTTCAGCAAAACAGAAGACACAGAAGGGAATGGCATATTCTAGATGTTGCATGACTATGTTGGAATTAGATGATCTTAAGGTCCTTTCCAACCCTAACTATTCTGTGATTCTATTCTATGTTAGTTTTTGTCTGCAACTGATGAATTGTGCCAGTACTTCCATATATCTTGACTTCTCCAGAACCCTTCTTGCTCTGATTAAATTTATTAAGGTTTAGAAGATGAAAGCTGAAAGCAGTAGACATGTTACAAGATTTCTTTCTCTCCTTTCCCCATTTTCTAACCACCAGCTTAAAAGTTTAACATCAAAGATCAGCCCAATCTAAATCTGAACCTGGAAAATTTGAAGCTGAAAGAAGCCTCAAGATCAGGCCTCTTTCTTCATAATGGGGTAACAAAGCTGAGAAAAAGAGCATCTCATCCAACGTGCCATTTCCAATTGCACCTTAAAACAGGAATCTGATCACTAAAGAAGCCTCTTCCAAACCTCCGTCAGCTTAACTCTGACTTACCAGTGATAGAAGGTTGCTGATTACCAGAAAGGGGCAGCAAATGCTAATGTTTATCACTGCACTTGAAAAGGGGTGCAGGGCCTATGCACACAGGATGGGTGCCAGAGGGGAAGCTGCACAAGGGAAACACTCTACAGGAGTTGTAAAGAGTCTGAAACATTTACAAAATGCTGGATAAAATTAGCTTCTGGAAGTAGAACAAGGAAGAAATGTCACTGCATTAAACACACATCTCTTTGCTCTCTGCAAGAGAGCACAGTATTTATTTCTTATTATTATTTCTATCACCAGTTATCACCTGGGTTCTTTACTCTCCAAGATAAGCAAAATCCTCACAGTTTTCAGCGAGAGTCTGGCACTCTTTAGGACAAGACTGTATATCAAAAGAACAAAAATACCAAACCAAGAACAAAGTATCAAAGAAGCTCTGCAGGTGCCATGTGCTTAGAGAGCTCTAAGACAATTGTGCCTCAACTTGCATCCTTAGATAAGCTAAACCATTTGAAGAGCTGAAGCTTCATGCCTCTACAGCAGAACATCTTTCCAACCATGCCACTCTGACAGTTGCTAATTCAGACAGAAACGTCTCCTAAAAGCTCAAAAACCACTGTCTTTTGTAGAGCTTACATTCTACAGAACCCCCTCATGCATATGTATGTTGCATGCATATTTCATGAGTTCATTTCACTTCTCTTCAAGGAATGGCCTATTTTTTGGAGGTGTGTTTCAATCCTCACTTTCACAGAAATATGGTATCAGGAATTCAAAACAAGAATCAGCACATGATTCTCAAAGAGATTCAATTCAGAATGAGCTGGAGGTATTACGATCTGATTGGGGCTGACATCCCACGGCTTTGCATCAAGCTGACAATTCCTGTTAGATCAGGGTTGCTAAGATGAACACAAACCTTCTATTTCTTGTCCTTCCCCAAATCAAAGGTTTTTATCCAAAGAGATTTAAGCAAATAGGATTAACCTTGAGAAACATTTCTTTTAATCCATGAACGGGTTTTGTTAGTTCTACAAGGAAAGGATGAACTTGGGAAGGTTTTAGTTTGTGTGTTACATCAAAACTTCTAAAAACCCACTCTTCAACCTTTTCAACAGTAAAAACAGAGAGCAAGAGCCTCTGAAACTGTTGCTAGTAGTGAGCAACTATGGACAAAAGAGAGACTGAACTGAGATGGTGACAGAGTAACACCTTAGAAGGAAATCGTAATTTGTACTGAATAATTTGGCTGAAGAAAAAACCCCTTCTGACATGCTTTATGAAGGCTCCTGAGGTGAGGAAAGTGACCTGCAGATAGAAGAAAACACTGGTTTATACACATTTCTCTTTTGGAAAGGAGATCTGCCTCCCTCCACACCCCACTGAAAAAAAGAGTTCTGACGGCCCTGTTTTGACTGGAGGTTTTCTCAGAAAACTGCAGAAATATCAGGAATTAAGAAGAAATAAAAGGGCAACAGAAAGCTTTTTTTTTGGACCACATTTTCTCCTTTGCTCTGATCTACCCCTCTTTCAAACAGACTCCAATACGCAACCCTGGTAGAAAACTCCTGAGGTTTCACGGACTTGAGCTGTGATTAATGTCACATCAGTGTTCAACATCTTGTCAAAGTCCTCTGTATCTGTTACAGGTTTCTGAGCATGAAAAGTCTGTTCATAAAATTGAATTCAAATTAATTTCGCTTATCAAGGATAAAAAGACAAAGTCACAACAAAATCAAACTTCCTGTTCTTTTATTTTGGGTTCAATCAGGCTTAAATTTGTCAGAAAGAGCCTTCCACCTTCTCACCCACAGTATTGCTTACAATTTGCCTGACATTTCAGGCCCCCTCCTGATTACAGACTGCAGGGAAAGAAATACAATTTGGAATCTGTAGTCTCAAACCCATGGAAAAGGTTTGACAAGCAGCAGTACATGAGCTGTGATTCATGATAGGGTTTTAATCTGTTCCCCATCACTCACCCTCTGGCATGCAGAGATCTGGTGTCAGTTCACAAGATTAGAAGCATATTAGGGAGGCAGAGCACAGACTGGGAATGACAAATACTGCTGGTGTTAGACACATGATTTGTGAAACCACCAGTGCATAACCTAGCTGGCTACATACTCAAGAAAGGGGATCTTGGGTTAAATTCTAACTCCTTCTCCACACTTACACATTGCTTTAATCCATCCACTCTCCTACACAGGATAGCAACCATTTCGGCTGCAGCTGCCAACAAACAGGATCAGTAGGACTCAGCTAGGAAATCTCAGCATATGTATTTCTCAGGCTGTTAGGCCATCCTGAGGAGATTCAGAAATAAATTACAAAAAGTAAGACTCGAGCAAGATGCTATGCCAGAGGCATTACAAAACAGCTATGAGATTCCTTCTTTGAAAGATTCGGAGCAAAAGAAATACAGCAAGAAAGCTGTAAGACAGCACACAGGCAAAAGATTGACATGAGACTCCCCAGCTGTATTCGCTGCAGCTATTCTTTCCAACCTAATGTAGTGTTTGATAGCATCAGTGCCCCATGCACATTACACTGCACTCCCCATGTGCTGCCAACAGCACTCAGCTCAGCCCCTGCCTAGGTGTCTTCCCAGCAAAACTCAGAAGTGGACAATTCCCTCTGATTAACAGGAAGGAGGATTCTGAGGATGCACAAGGAGGAAGCAAAGGGCAGGTAATAACCCGAGTCCACACAGCTGTGACTCCCAGTCACTGAGGACACAGGGCTGATAACCCAAACTGGAAAACACTGGTGCATGCACACAGCAGGGCACAGGGTTTAGCTAAGTGTACAATGAGCATTGCCAAACAACTCAGTAGTCCTTTCCTTGACAATTCCAGCTTCCAGGGTGTTTTTCTTCTGTTATGAAAAGAAAGAGAGGAGGAACAACTGTGTAAGCCAATGTTTCATAGCACACAGCCTAGCTTGCTCCTGCTGCGCCATTCTTAACAGGCACAACACCCTGGTTTGGCAATGCGCTTTAGCTGCTTCATGGCACTCCTGTGATCCTGTTGTCCAGCTGTAGGCTTGCAACATGAAACAGTTACTGAAAGATTGCTTTGGCATATTTAATGACTTGTGTCTTGCCTCTACCTCCCACCAAGATCATACTCATCAACAGCTGTGAACAGACTTTAGTTCTGCTCCCTGCAGTCACACTGACTGCAAGAGACACTTAAGGCATGAATCACAAAGAAATGTGTGGGCTATAATCACCCTCCACATTCGTGGCTCATTTTCCCAATCAAGTTGAGAATTTCAGCAATAAGGAACGAAACTGATTTCTCTTCTCAAGTGACTTAGAATCATAGAATAGTTAGGGTTGGAAAGGACCTTAAGATCATCCAGTTCCAACCCCTCTGCCATGGGGCAGGGACACCTCACACTAAACCAGGTAACCCAAGGCTCTGTCCAACCTGGCCTTGAACACCACCAGGGATGGAGCATGGGCTTCATGAAATTGTCACAAGGCCGGGAGTCTCCAGTCAGCTGTTATCTTCCTGGCCAGAAGTCTATGAAAAACTATTACACCTTCTTTCCCTAAAGATCTTTAGGAGTCAAAATAAAGCACACGCTAATGACAGTTATGGACATACTCATGCTCTCTTGATGTTTAACATACTACTGAAGTGTAGGCATTCTGAATCCAGTAGGCAACAACAGAGTTTTTATACAGCAGAACCTCTAGGTTCTTCCTGCTGAGGAACAAAAAGTGGGTAAAGAACAAAGGTATGGCTCAAATGCATGTGCTCCAAAAGATTCCAGCTTCAGCCTGGGTGCCCCACATAATGTTGGCTTTATATTAAAACACAGAATGTGGTACAGATATAAACCTGACTAATCTAGGGTTTACAGGTACTTGAAAACAACATGTTATCATTGCCAAACAGCACCAGAAGAGCTCTGTGGAGAAGTCAAATTTGCCTATCAGACTTTACCATTTATAATAAATGATGTTTAAACATTTACTGTTTGCTAATATATACTTACATTTACCAATGTTGGCTCTTATGGACATTAACTTTGAACATAAACTTTTCAAACCCTGTTCTTATATATAGGTGTGTTAATATTTCAAGGGGCTTTCACACCTCTCCTGTACTTGAGGAACTGAGGTACAGCTCATCTTTTATGACTTCCATTTTATGTTGCATGTAAATTTAATGAAGCTACCACGGCACCAAAAAACGACAAGCATGCCACACAGCAGGTTTGTTCAGATAAGCACCCCACATCATATGCCTGGTCATGGTCCGCACAGCTATGCAGGGAGGCACACGCTGGTGTCTTGACAACTGGATCTTTGGGATCGCATTGAACAGGCATCCTGCAAGTGCCAACTCCTGCGGGTAGGGCTGCTCACAGAGGCTGCCAATCTCCACGCAGATGACTCTGGATCTGCTAAACATGGTATTTGAAAAGGACTGCTGCCAGCACTCACCAGGCAGCTCTAAAACTCGCTGTTCTGTATCAGCGCAATTTGAGTGTGGGGAAGTTTCAGAGGGACGTGCTTTTCTGAGCAAACACTAATTTAAAAGATGAGACAACAATGAGGTGAGCAAGAACATATGAAAAACTGTTTTATCTCTGAAAAATCCATAGTGATAACATGGATTAACAGATTCAGAACTATGTCATGTCATCAAAGACTTTTTGCATCTACCAAGTTCTATTCTTCAAGGAACAGGGTTAAAAAAAACACCTCACAACACAAGCTGTTATTTCAAGAAGCAGAAGAAGTAAACTTTTTTGTGTCCGGTAAATATTTGCACATTACTTGCTTTAGCAAAATTAAAATTCCAAGTTCCTCAATTTTACAGTTCCTTTGGTTTTCATGGAATGACTACATCAGTATCACTTGCCTGTAACACACAACTATCTTTTCCTTGTTCCCTTGTACATGCACAAATACCTTAGCTTCATGACTGACAATCAGCTTCTAAAAAGATCTACAGTCTATGAATAAATCATTACTTGACTGTAACTGTTTTATCTAGCGTTTTATATCATGAGTTTTAAAAAATTACTGCCAAAAACCAGAAAGATCCATGTCAGCACTGACACAGAGCAACTACTGCCACTCACGTGGAACAGCACAGATACTCCAGACCTGCATCCAGACCCCCAGCAGAGCCAGGAAGTGTCATTCACAAACAAAAACAATATGACATCATCACACACTCAACTGCTTGCCAGTGACAGGGTCAACTTTGTTTGCACAACTGCTGCCTATCACAGTGTTTGTATGCACGGACTGATACCGCCACACCAGGATCCAAAATCACTCAATGACCACTGACAGTTACCTTGAAAACACACTTATTGTTATGCTATTTCAATTCATTCTTTTTGAAAGAGAAGTTATAATTATATCTCCTTTTGAAAAAGAACCGTTGTAATTCCTTTCCTGGTCTGCAGGCAATACGTGCCATTCTGCTTTCAAGAGCACTGCCCTTAACAAGTGCTGACTGCTGGTCAAGTGACCTTTTGAGGAATGAAAAGTGATCTGCTTCAATTCACAGGCCTTTTGGTCACAGAATCACAGTTTTGGATATCAGTTTGAGATTTTCTTCTGGCACAGTGCAGCAGAGATAGCCTGTCCTAATTTTAGTCAGGGTATTAACTGAACCCTCCACAAACAGGCCTCCAAATTAACAGCACTAACCCAGAAGCAAACATTTCCTCCTATTTTCTTGGAAAGCAAGGACTTTAGTTCTTATTAAAACCAAAATGAGGAGAAACTTTCAGAGTACCACTTGTAAGGTCCCTCTTGCTTCTGCAGGGTTCTGGGATAACCACTACTACAGCTGCAAACCTGCCACACAGCACAGCTGGTTCTATCTACCACTACACTGTTTGTACTGGTTTCTCTATGCTCTAATTCCCCACCAGATAAATAAGGGGAGTCAGAAAAATTCAAGGTAAAAGTTTCCTATGACAGTAAAAGATGCAAAAACATACATCTAATTACATGCTGGGTTTCATGCTTTTATCAGATTTCAGCTCTTCACTGATTTTTGTCTCTCTGGCATAGATAAAAAGCAAGCGCTGTATTCACACTTTTAATATATGCAGAGCCCTCACACCTGACCTGAGGTTCACCAGCCAATACAAGGTTTGCTCACTCCTCTGTTTAGCTTCAGCAGGAGTGAGAACAATGTCAGCTGTAACTCCTGTGGAATTAAGTGAGCCAGGAGGGTTTCCAAGGAGGATCACTCTTCACCTCCACACTTTTAAGAACATAGGAATTCAACAATCAGCCTGAAACAACTGAAGAGGTTAAAACCCAAATGTCAAGGGTTAATAAGCACAGCAACTGAAATACTATTTATTGACATTATTATTAGCTGGTAACACTGCAGATTGCAAGTATGAAGACATTAAGCTCCGAATATCCATTACTGGTCTTAAAAGTGTATAGACGATATGTCACAGAAAAAACATGCTTAATACTCCCAATTCAACCTTTGGAAAGTGACTCACCTAATGACAATATAGAGCATCAGAACATTCAAACATGGCATTGAGACTACTTATTGCATTCAGTTTTTTTCTTTGTATTAGTTTATTAATTTCTTGTGATAGCAAACTGCTCATATACCATACCATGCACTGCCTTTAACATTGTACCTCCTGAAGAGTCTTCAGTTCACCTTCATCTCTGTCAGGAACTCTGCCTTAATTCTCAGCTAATGCTCGGACATAACCAGTAGCTATCACAAGGTAAAGGAGATTAAATCAACAAAACAAACTACTGTGCTCCAAAAGAACCATTACCACTATCCAAAATCCCCAAGACATTATGAAAAGTAGTCTCCAAAATGAAGTTTTTAGAGCTCAAGCAAGTTAGAAGGAAAAAGTTAACACAGTTCTTACAAGTCTGCCCCTTTTTATTCATATCCATTAAATCAATGGAAAACAACGATAACAAATAGCTTAACATGTTCTATTCAATTTCATTCTTCTCTAAGCTTCTTAATTCAATGCAAATTCTTTCCACTCCAGTTTGTCTCAGAAAACTAACAAAATGACAAGTTTCCTCGGGGAAAGAGAGGGGAAGGAAGAAACAGGGTCACTGAAGTATTGTGAGAAAGTATGCCAGGAAACAGAAAAGCACACGCTGCAGATCCACAGCAGATTTCCAAGAAAGGAACAATTCTTCCACCACTGCTGCTAGCGAACAGAGAGTTAATGCCGCACTTCAAGAGCTAAGGTCTTTGTGGCTTACAAGGTCATAGTTTTTCAGGTTCCTACCCAAAGATATTTTTACCTTCTCATGCACCAACCAAAATGTAGCAGTTGATGTAAGCATATTCTTCATAGAAATGCAATCTAAATGTTCCCTGCTTGGATCATATTTGGGGTGAGAGTCAAACTAGCAGGTTGGTATTATCTCGGCAGCCCAATGAGGTCTTCAGAATTCTTGGAAAAATTATTTTAGCTGTGGAAGCGTAATTTTGAAGTCTAAATAAAGTATTGCTTTTGTTAATTCAAGAGAGCAATATGGCAGGGGTCACCTTTTTGAAGAGGGCTCCATTTGAAGGCAAACAGTAAGGAGCAGAAAAGCTGTTCTAAATCTCTACTTAATCGCTAAGAACCAAGGGCAACTGGCAGCTGGACCAACTATTCTCGTTTGTTCTTTTCCTTTGCCTGCCTTTTCTAACAATCTGGAGGGAACCGCAGGCATTCAGAGCTCAAACTGCACATTCTGAAGAAATCAAACCATGAGTTTGACAGTCCAGAAAGAGTAAAACTTCATTTTCTGAGATGGTGAATACTGGGTACATGCACACAGACAGCAAAGGCAGAGACACAGCAAAACGTATGGGTGCTCTTCAGAGCCTGTTGTTTACAGGCTTCATAGTCCTATTGTTATACTGCTTCTATAGGACACTGATGTGCAAGTAAGGATCAAGAGATCCTTGTCATTGTTTAAAATTAGGTTTGATTTATACCAAATAAATAGGAATAAAAACCTATCCAACATGGTTTTCATATGCTGTGATCACCTGTCCTGTTTTCAAAGGTTGCTCCGAAGAGCAAGCAGTAGAAGGCCTGTTACAAAGTAGATGCATCAATAATTTCAACCCAGTGTCTACATCTAGACCTTAGAAAACTCTGCCTTTGTCTGACCGGCACTGGGACTGAAGCACACTGGCAAGGCAGAGGGGGAACCTCTAATTCTTACCCTGTAGTAAAGTGAACTGGCTGCACAAAGAGAAAGAAAACTTTGTAAAATTCTTATTGAGCATAATACCATGGAGCTGACTCACAGTGTGACTCTTCTGTGATGAATTAGTCACAGCTGGTAAATGCATTGTACTTTAATTGCTGTCACTGTAATGGTAGGGTTAATAACTGGCATGACACCTGATCTGTCTTTGAAAGTCTATGATTATTTTCTCAGAACCAACAAAGAAAGGTGATTTTGTTAGAATTACGGAGTTTCAGCATGTCTGCCTATCTGTCAGATTCCTCACACACAGCTGTACCAGTATGCACTATTTATGAGTTGGTTTGTTTCTTTTCTGTATATCCTCTTTGCATTGTGTCAATGCAAAGAGTTGTAACTCAGGAATTTTGGTTATGAAGCTCAGCTCTGTAAAAAAAACCCACAACCTGTAAGAGTCAACATTCAGTAAGTAAGATTTTTCAGGCCCCAGAACCAGAATGCAACAACTGTAAACCTTGGAGTCAGTTTTGAACCAGGTACCTTCGACAGTGTTCTTCCAACCAGCCCATAACAGCAAGCTCATCAGAGTTTTTATTTCAAAGTCTATACTCCACATTTGCCTTTTCAAGCACAGAATTATTTCAGGGTCAGAAACCGTTCCTCACCTTTAACGTGGCAGCCAAGCTGGCCATATGCTCATTCAGAGTGCTCTCCGACTCCTTGTAAGTCAGGCAGGTGAACTGATACTCCTCTGGATCAAAGGCATCTGCTCCCTGCTGCTCCACGTCGTTAGCTACCCCATCATAATAATCCTCAATATCCCCAGGATCCTCATCCTCTTCCTCCTCCTCACAATTAGGGTCATAATCCTCTTCATTGCTGTCAGAGCCTTGGCTGTTCATGTCCACGGACATCTTAATGCCCTGTCAAACTGCAGACCAGGAAAGCAATTGCAGCTTCTTTTTCTCCTCCAAACTTTATCCTTCTTTTGATTTCATCTGAGTTCTGTCTCCTAAGGGGGGAAAAACAGGTTTTTTTCTGTTGCCTAAGGAATTGTAAGAGAGGCCACGTCAGTATCATACAAGTGATCGAACAGCCAGGAATGGACAGATCCAATGGCCCAGCTACAGATGATTCTGCTGGGCAGGTCTCTGGTTTGGATCCACTGTGACTCCTCTACCTGCAAAGCCAAAGGTGCTCTTACAGGCAAGGTCTAAAACCTCAGACTGGTTTATTCCACTGTATCCTAGCTCCCAGAATGGTCCCCTGAGACTTCTGACATTTGGAAGGTGGCTGCATAACCTTCGCTACAGATCTTTTCAGAGATACACAACTAAGTTGATGGTATTAAGTTTTTACCAACAGCCTGAAGTGCTGCAGAAAAGCATCACATCCATTTCATCAACCCGAAAAACATAAACCCCTTAACTATGACCACAGGAGCCAGAAAGGCCACCTATGATACCCTGTAGAAGTCCACATTGCTTCAGAACCACAGGCATTGAATGGGGCTTTGGAAATTAAGACAACCAAACAGATCTTTCACATCCACCCAGTTTAACACTCCTCAATACTGTCTCAAAAGAAATGGTGAAATTAATGAATCCCTTTAAGTAGGTTCTACTGAGTGTGATGTGGTTTGGGCTTTACATCTGAGGGGGGAAACAAAATTGATTCTCTCATTTATTACCTTCCAATATATACTTTTTACCTTCTGAGTGTAGAAGTTTATGCTCCTGTTGACTGCTGCTATTCAAGAAGATTCAGGACAGCCAACTGAACTACAAACCTTCTGCTGTGTAACTAAACCATATGAATGCGAGTTCTTAAGAGGTTCAGCAGCAGAGCACACATCAACTTCGAACTGTGCCACCTCACCTTTCATTTTAAACCAAATAACTTAGTTTTAAGAACAAACATATTAAATGTAAGACTTAAAACAATGCTGCAACTGAATTTTATGCATAAAATTTTATACATAAAAACATAGCTTTGTTTTCCATAAGCAGCATGCACTGCATTTCTTATACATGTCTGCAGTTAGCATTACTATGTTGTTAGCTCTGTTACTCAAATCTATTGCCACTGTATCACAATTTGTAGCTGCTGGGGAAACCAGGATCAAGCTTTGAGAATCCTGACTTTAGAGCACAGGAAATCACAACCAGGAATTTCATTACTTTTCCTCAACTTGTTTGCTTTCTGTTTCCAGCAACCTGGCCAAGCAGCACAGAATAACCAGGAAGAGATGGGATGTACAATTAATTTGAGGGGCAGCTGATACAAACTTCCATAGAGAGCAGATGAAGGCTAGCAGCTAATTGTGTTATCCCCTGAATTCTGGTATCCATTCCCTCCATTTGCCTCTTGATTCCTCAGCCATCCACAAAATAAGTAGCAAAAAGTATTTGAAAGCACTGCTTCCCACTGAACTTCAGAGGAGCAGAGGCATCATCTCTCCATACTGGAAAGCTAGAGGCATGAAATCCAATCTGACAGACACAAGGCAAACCAAAATCATCCCTCCCTCTACCCTGCTTAATGATTTAGTTCTGGGTTTAATCTGTATCAACACTGACTTCCTGCATAAAAACTAATAGATCTTTACCTGCTAAACCTTATGTTAAAGGAATAACTGTGAACACTCCTACAGAGCCATCAACAGCCCAATGTGCCACAGCTTTGTTCAGCCAACCTCAGACCATCACAAAGCAAAGGCAAGTTCCACCAGTCAGGAAACTTCCCAAACTCACTCAGATCATCCCACACCCTAGAGGTAGAACAAAAACCCCAAACACTGGGTCCATTTGCCCTCTCAACACCTGGTGAGTCCCACCCAAGCAAGGAGATGCTTTTAGATATCTAAGTAGAATAACAGGCCCACCAGGTACTTCGCAGATACCTACCAGTCACTGGGGAGGCTGCTCAGAAGAGCACAGAAATGTTCCTCTGTGCCACTAACACACTTACTTGAACAGAGGAACTGTCTGCACGGGCAAATGGGCCACATCAAGCAGCAAACAGACTGCAGATGGGGTAACTTTCAAGACTCCTGTCACAACACTCTAGGAAAGGGCTCACTTCCAGCATAATGGGATGTCACACAGACATGTGGAGAGAGGAAAGCTAAGGCACAATCTCAGTGGACAAAGCATAGCAGGGTACTAGAAAAACGAGGAACAGAACTCACCTAACACTCAGCCCAATGCCCTCATTCATGAGCAAATCACAAGCTCTCTGAAGACAAGGCAAGACACAGGTATACTTCACAGCACTAGCTTTTAAGATAGCAAAGACATTAAGCTCAAAAAAGAGGGTCTAAAGAGCAAAGAGTACTTAGATTAAATAATTACCATAATCCCTCAAACCAGATTATAAAATTTTAAACCATATTTAGATTGCTTTCCTACCCAAGGGAGGCTGAGGTCCTTCTTTGCCACCCTCATCCATGATGCTCCTTCATCTTCACTAACACTGGTACAATTTAATCTCCTTGTCCTCTCCAGTCTCCTTGCAGGAGCTCCCAAACACACCCACCCCTATGCTCTGCTGCCTACCAGCTCCAATGGAGATGCCTTCTTGCTGACTCCTGTTTTGCAAAAAGCCTTCTCCACAAGGTCTTCTGAAACAAAACTGCTTCAAATATGACACCATCAGTCTCTCTCTGATCTCACTACCTTGTATCTTGTCCCACCGCATCATTCTCTTCTGATTTCTTGCCCTGTGTCTCCACCTCTGTGTGATTTCTATCGTCTTTTGAAAGATGCACCTCCTCTTTTCTTATAATATTTCTCAGCCATCTGAGATGGCTTTTTCTCCTCTCACCTCTTGATTAATTCCAAAACAGACACAGTGTAACTCAAGTCTGTCTCCTGAACCACTTATCCATGTAAACTGTAAACAGGCCAACACTATTCTCTGAAATCATCTACAACCCAGCTCCACGCTGGCTATCAATGTTAATCACACTTTCCCTTAGGTCACCCAAATGTGCAATCCATGGATTATCCCCAAATTCTCTATCACACACAGAGCACATACCCCTCACAATTTCTACACTGAGATTTCAGAGAGGATTTCTTCATCCCATGAGTGAGAAACTAGGACAACACCCCACGGTCTCCACCACAGATGACTCTGCAGAGCCCTCCATGTACATCCCTAATGAATGTGCACACTCTCCTCCCACTGCTCAGTCTTTGTTCATACTAGCATGCCTGCCTTCTCCTTCTCAACTCATCTAACCCCTTTCATTCCTATCCTTTCCAACCTATCAAATTATTGCAAACATACCCATGCAAGCCTTCCTTCTGCAGTAGCTCTGAGCTCAGGCAGAAAGGTGCCCACTCCACTAAAATTACCTCAGGCCCACCTCTTTTCTACAGCGTTTAAGACTAAACCCTTCTTGTCCCACACAGAACAGCAGGGAAGCCCGAGAGAACCTGGAGCTGTGGAGGAAAGGCCAGGAGCAAGAAGCCCCAGCAAAGCCCCTGCCCCTGCCCGGCTTCTCCCCGCGGCCGCCCAACCCCAGCACTAAACCGAGCCCAAGTCCCAGGGAAGCGGCACCGGGTCCCTCCCGCCGGGTCCGCCCCGCCCCAGGACCCGCCGCGCCGCCCGGACTCCGCGGAGAGACACGGACACGGGCCCAGTATGCGGCGGTCGCACTCCCCGGGCGCTGCCCGCTTCCCGGCACCGTGGCACAGACCGACCCTTCCCGGAGCTCCCCGCACTCACCGGGGGCCGCGGAGCGCGGCCGTGCGGCGGCGTGGCGGCCAGGGAGCGGCGCCGGGCTCCTCCTGCCGGGCCACTGCTGCCTGCGCGCCGGAAGCACCGGCCTCCACGGGACGTCACTTCCGCCGGGCGGGGCCCCAGCCCCGAACACAAGGAAGCCCCGGGAGGGGGGTGAGGTGATGGAGAGGATGGAGCTGTTGAAGTGCTCCCAGGAGCCGCCGGCGGCCCGGCGGTGCCTCAGCCGGTAGCAGCGCTCGATGGAGGAAGGTCCCGCTGCTGCTGCCGCGCTCCCGACCTGCCCCGCGCTCACTGCCCCCAGCATCCCGGCGTGCCGCGCGGCCCGGCACTGGGGTAAAGGTCGCGGGGCGGACGGGGTAGCACCGGCTCGGCGGGGACGTAGCACTCCGGTCCCGTTCTTCACCCCCCGCCGCCACGGCCATGGCGGAGCAGCCGCAGCACATCAGCCCCGTGAAGAATTTCTTCGCTGGCTGCTTCGTGGGGGGTCTGCTTGGTGTTCGTGGGGCACCCGGTGGATACCATCAAGGTGAGGCAGTGAGCGCCGATGGGGCCCGGTGCCGGTCAGTCTGCGGCAACCGGCGGGGACTGCGGGCACTGCGCGGGGGAAAGCACGGCTGCCTGCGGGCGGTGGTGGGAGGACTACACATCCCGGTGTGCACCGCGCGGAGGGAGGCTGGGCGCTCTTAAGGTCCCGGTGTACCTCGCGGGGCCGGTCGTGCGGAGGGCGCCCTCTGTCGGTGCGGAGGCCGCCGGGTCCCGTTAGCAGCTGGTTTCTAGTAAACGTTAAAATAAGGGCGTCGGTGTTTTTGGCGTTGGAAGGAGTCGGGAGGCTAAGCTGATCCCGTTAGCACCGGGCTGCGGTGGGAACCCTGCCCTCTGAGACAGATAGGCGACCCGTGGGACACACAGGATGGAGACACAAGGCAGATACATGGAGACAAATGGGGTGCAGAAGGAGGGTGCACACACACCCACCCACCCCAGATGTGTGAGGAAGTGGAGCAGTGACACGACATTAGCTCTCAGGTATTGAGATGGGGTTGTTATCCTGATGTCATCCCAGCGATTAATTCACTGAATATGTTAACAGTTAAATACATTGAAATTCAATCTCATCCCGTCTGCAAATGGTGAAAGTGGTGTCAATCTCTAACATCATAAAGTCTGGTCACAAAGCTTATTCTGTAACAGTCATCTCAGATCATCATATCACAGAATGGTTTTGGCTGGAAGGGATCTTAAAGCTCATCCAGTTCCAGCCCCCTGCCTCAGGCAGGGACACCTTCCACTAGATCAGGTTGCTCCAAGCCCCATCCAACCTGGCCTTGAGCACTTCCAAGGATATATTTCATTTAGAGATATTCTCAGAATTAAAGTTTAGATAATAATATTTAATAAAATATTGTTTTCATATTTCATCTCACTAGGTCAGACTGCAAACCCAGCTGAAGCTGCAGCCTGGTCAGCCTTTGCTCTATTCTGGGACCTTTGCTTCAGAAAGACTCTGGTTGGAGAGGTACAGTGTTAGCACATCATCTGCAGCACCTGCCAAAAACATCAGTTGTTTCTGTGTGTGGCAGGAATGGAATCATGAGGGAATGTTGCCCTCCTGGAGACTACACCATTCTGGGGTTACCAGTTGGAGTGGTTCTAATCCAAGTTTATAGGTGGACTACAAAATTTGTGGAATACTTGGCACCCACATTACCTCCACATGTATGTCTCTGTTTTGTTAAAGGCTTTTGGTTCAAAATACCATGATATTAATGCCTCAAGTTATAGGCTGGAGTGAATGTTGGCAGCTGTTTGCCAACTGTGTTGTTGTAGTCAGTGGAATCTTGCTGTCTTTGATATTTGGAGTTGTTTCTGGAAATGCTGATATAGGAAGGACATCAAGTTGTTCATACAAGTAGTATTTTTGCTTTTTTCTATAATGTGTTATACCATCTGCCAGAAAGCAGAGGAGCATCAATAGGCAGTTTTCTCTTTCTATTTGGTTTTTGATAACAGAGGGACAGTTATAGCAGTTTTGTTCAGTTTTCAGAAGGTGGACAGTGGTTTTCAATCCTAAATCAGCCATATCATGTGATTGAACCCTAGTCTATTTTGGTTTTCGAAAGACAGGCAGCCTTAAAGTCTTGTAAGTGACACAGAATCTATTTTTCTGCATCACAAGTTTTCCCAGAAGCTATTTACCACTTGGAAACAATGGCTGTAAAGCCCAGCTGTTGGTTTACTAGTCTGAAGTCTGATTTCTAACCATCGGATCTTGTTGGATAACTAAGATCTGCCTCATATCCAAAATCTTCTTTCATGATGATATTAACAGGTTGTTATGCACCCAAACTAAATCTTGCTTCCCTAGTCTCTCCCACAAAGCACTGAAATGCTTTTCTAGCCCTGAATCTCCTGTGTTTTTTAACACCCCTGCTGAAGCACTGATGTTAGAGCTGAACCATAACAATAGCCTTGCGATGTGAAGTTCAAAGTTATGCTGCTTTGTGACTCCTACTCAATACTCATCAGTTTCTATGAGGAAAACTATTAAACCTCCCTGCCAAGGCCTTTTATTTCCCTCTGGGGAAAATGGAAGCAGGGAACTGCTCATGGTAAGGTTGGGCAGGAGTGTCTGATCTTTCTCAGCCAGATCCAGTTTCATTACAGTCAGTTGTGCCTATAAGAGTACAGACACATACTGAGATACAGTAATTTATTTTGAGAGAGGAAAGAAAGGGGTGGACAGACCAGCAAATATTTAATTTGTGCATCTAGCCTTTATCTAGAAAAAATAACTCCTTTCTGTTAGAAAAAGTTTAGTTCAAAGGCAAGATAAATGGAATAACTGCTGCTGCTGGGGTCTGCATGAGAATTTTTCCATGTGTGTAGCCTGCTGAAAGGAAACATCAGGAGTGTAAGTTTGTATGCTGAAAAGGTTTTGACTTGGGGAAGGGAAAAAAAAACCCAATTTGCTCTTGAACTCATTTCAGATTGAGTTTGTGTGGGGAGTGAAGTTGTTCAGGTTGGTTTCCCTGGCTCTTCCTTTATTTAAAGAGTGAATCCAGCATTCTCAGGCTCACCGTCAGGATTTTTCACTACTGCATTTGATGACTTATTAATAAAGCACACTTATTAATAAGAGAAGACTTCCAACATAATCCTTAGGACTATTACTCTGTTGGCTTTTAACTTAATTTCTTCATACTTGAGATATAAGCACAGGATGACCAGTACTGGAACAGAAGGGTGTAAGTGCTGCCTATGTTTCCCAGCAAGGACAACTTTCCCTTGTAATAACCCCTGAGCCTCAGCTAAACATGTATCATTACAAATGAACAACAGACTCCGTTATTCCTGTGTTTAATTTGGTTGTATGACTGGCACTGTATTGTAGCTGTTCTCTTCTCAGTAAGTTGATGTGTGCAAAGTCTATGCAAAACTAATTAATTCTTGTGATATTGTTTCTTGCAGGGGGTCTGAAGCTTATACAGAGTAATGGCAGCTCATATTATCGGAGTGACACTCATGTTTGCTGTGTCCTGCTTTGGATTTGGCTTGGGAAAAAGGCTCCAGCAGAGAAAACCTGACGACGTTTTGACGTGAGTTTGAGTTAATCATACACTTGGGAAAGGCATTCCACGGCTTTTGCAGGCTGCTGCATTGTTGCATGTTGAGTGTGATGTAAATTTGTCTCCTTTCCTAGGTTATAAATATAGTTCTAAAAATTGAAACACTCGTGTTTAAATGCTTCTGGAAGCGTGGGACTGATAACACAGGGTAAAAACAGACAGCATGTGGGCAGGTGCTGTGCAATTCCCTTTCTACATAAGAAAGAAGAAAGAGCCATTAAGGAACAATTCCAGTTTAGATGGGCACAGTATGAGCTATATAATGATTGCCTGCCAACAGTCTTGCTACTAACAGAAACTATGGGAGAAATAAATTCATGGCCAAGCAGTCTTGATAGTGTTCACAGTACTGGTTCTATTTCCCCTGTTAGCTGTGACTCTTGCTGTGTCCTTACATCCGGGTATAGGAGTAGCCACAGAAATGTTTTATTACTAGTTTCTGAAGGGAGGTGTTTATGAGCAGCCCTTCTCTCAGGCATGTTTAAGCTTCTACGAAAGAGGTAGGAAGCTAAGAAAGCATTGTGTGGCTTTCTACACGCGAACTTAGGCATGAAAAAAGCCCCCCACCCATAAAGTGCTCTGTAAACTAGTTGATTTCTGGCTCTACAGGAACAGAGCTGTAGCTTAGCAACATTATATTCTATTATTTGTGCAATACACAGGAGCTCAGTCAGGAGTCCACTGTGTTGAGCCACATGTGGTGGGGTGCGAAGATGTGGTTTCTGTTGGAGCCTTGTCTGCATGGGGACTGCCCAGGTGGTGTGAGTGCATGTGGCTCTGCAGCACTAACCACTGCTGAGACAGAGTGAGCTTCCTCTGCTTGGGTAGCTCAGACAGAGCTAGTGCTGAGATGATGGGGCACCGCTCACCCCGTTTTAGTGCCCTCATGCAGACAAGGCTGAAGGGTAAGACCAGGGGGACAGTACGGAGTGGACAGTACAAGGAAACAAATGGGCTGTGGGCTTATTTCCAGCAGCCTCATTGCCTCGGTTCCTTGTGTTTTATAAGCATCATACCAAAGGGAAGCTTTAAGAAGCAAGTTAGAGAAGGGCAATGTTGGTTTTTGTGTTGAACTCCTCTCAAGGAGAACAGTGGGAGAGAAAGAACAAATAGATGGTGGAACTGTTGTTGTGCCCAACTGTGCTGTGCTGTGGGTGCAGACTTGACACAGTAAGATACAGTGTGCTTGAGACATGAGGCTTAAAAATAAAGGTCAGACTCTTAGCACCATGGTTATAGGTCTAGAGACAGGCAGGGTGGCAGTGGTTCCCAATGCAGGGAAGATTTGGAAGGAAGGAGATAGAACGGGCTCCTCAGGTTTCGCTCCGTCTTTTCTAGGCCTGATTAATCCGAAGGTCAGCTAGAAAACTCAAAGCTTAGTTTGAGCAGGAGGTGCATGTGGAGTGGTGGAGAAGGTTTGAATGGTCAGGAAGATTTAATGGGAACCTAAGAGTAAGGAAAGGTGGAAGAATTAGAAGACCTGAATCAAATGCCATCTCTTGGGCAAGTGAAGAGAAGCAGGAGGTGTGGAATTTAGTTAAATTGAGATGTTAGGTCATCTTACTGGAGGAGGTAGCAGGAGGTTGGACTTGAAGATAAGTTTATGATGCTTCTGTAAGGAATTTCTGTCACAGAGACTTTGCTGTGTGAAAGCAGATGTGGAATGATTTGAGATGACGGCATCGATGCTGGCAGAGGCTGGAGTGAGGGGCTGAGAGGTTACAGAAAGGAGGCTGCACATGTAGGAATACATATGAAAGCTGGGGTCACTGAGAAGTGTGGGAAACTGGAGGAGGAAGAGACTGCTGGGAATGAAAATGAATGGGGAATGCTGTAGCAAAAATATGCAAGTATAAGGAATACTAGCAAATACAGAGGATATGAAGAGCTGAGTTATAGTTGCTGTGTGAGCCAGCGTGTTGAATCCTAAAGATGTTAAATGTTTAGCTCTAATTATGCATTGATGAGGCACTTTTGCACTTATCAAAAGCAGTGGATGCATTTCTAGTTCCACTACTACTGTGTGGAACAGCATAATCTGGTGATAACAGGTGTCTTTTTTCTTTTTTCCTTTCCTCCCACCCCAATCCCCCCACAGTGTGAATGACCTCAATGTGGCAAGGATCCTCTTTGCTGGGGGCCTGGCTGGGATCTTCAACTGGGCAGTTGCCATCCTACAGACGTGCTGAAATCCCATTTCCAGACTGGTGAGTTTTCTGTCAGCTTGTCATAACCACACTCAGTGTGGTGCTTTGGGAATGGGATAGGCAGCAATGGAAGGTGCCACCTGAGCATGCATCTGGGAAAGAGCATGTCTTGAGCTTGAGATACATATGTGAAGAACCTAAGTATATTCCTAGTCTTTTAGGTAGTTTGGTGGACTTGATAATGTAGATTCCTTGTGGTGATGGTGAGCACTTACCTTCTGTTTACTGAGTCTTTAGTAAGATGTCTTTTTTTGTTTGCTTGCTTTTGACTGAGAGAGGTCATTTTCCTGAGATGTTGTCACAACATAGCTTAAGCAGTGCTTGGATTCTGGTGTCACCTAGATGGTGTAGCAGTATACGAACCTGTTGAAAATCCTGGGCTGTTAAATTTATGCTTGTGACTACCACACAGCTACTGATGTGTTTTGCATCCCTTTCAGCTCCTCCAGGAAAATACCCAAATGGCTTTAGAGATGTGCTGAGAGAACTTCTCAGCGAGGAAGGAGTTGCATCTCTGTATAAGGGCTTCACAGCTGTAATGATAAGGGCATTTCCTGCTAATGCAGTAAGTAAATTGTGATCCCAGCTGGGGTTTGGGGATGGCCGATCACAGGGCATGTTTGCAGTCTGCAGAGGAGAGAACTGGCTGGTCAGTGTCGTACCATTTCAGTGAGATTCTTGTCTCTGCAGGTGCTTTTAGCTGTTGGTATCTGGGTTCTAAAAATGTACCTTAGTCTAGGAGGAACACCAAATAAACCTTTCTTCAAAGCTCTGTGTGAAAGCCTTTTGTTGACTTTCTCTGATAGTCTTCCTCTACTGACCCTACATCCAGTAGAAGACAGAAATCTGTGGTTAAATTAAGACCAGCTTCCCCTTCAGTGAATAATGAACTGAACAGAGGAGTTGTGCCTTTTTATGGAGAGATATAGTAGAATTCTTGCTTCTGGTCCAAGACCTTTTTTTTTCTCTTCCTCCTCCTCCATGAGCCCCACCAGGTGCGCATAGTGCTGCGTTTGAAAAACAGTTTGGATCAGGTTTTTAGAATACTTACATGTTCTGTGTGTTCTCTTCTTTTCCAGGCGTGTTTCCTTGGGTTTCAAGTTGCTGTGAAGTTTCTTAACTGGATTGCACCAGGTCTATGAAAACTAGGAAGTCTCTGGAAATGAGAGTGGAGGAGAGTGCAAGTCTGCCTCAAAGGAATAAATGAATGATCACTTGAAGTTTCAGGAATGATTGCTTGCCTAATACTGTTTGGCCTTCCTCACATTCTTTAGGTGGTGCTATGTGCCGTTCAGAAACGTAAGCCATAGCTCTGAAACAGAGTTAATGAGGACTTAGGAGTGATACACCTGTCTTCTGAGCCAATGTACCTAACCCTGAAGATACCCAAATGTGACTTCAAAAGTACAGCACGGTTCATAGCAACCCATGCTGTATTTGATTCATGAGATGCTGCGTCCTGGGATTCAATCCCTGACACTGACCTGAGGAAATTTAACAGCACTTCCAAGAGCTCCACTGTTCTGACACCAGGGGGAGTACAAGAAGGGGATGCTGAATTTATTCTTGCATTTATTCTTGCTCCTATCCCTTGTTTTCTCTTAATATCATTAAACATAATCACATTTTCATTGAGAAATTATTAATTCTAAGAAGCAAAAAGGAATTCTAATTTCTGTTGGTTTTGATGCAGTGTTATGAAACTCAATAAAGCTAACTATTGCTTGGCTGGAATGTGTGCTGCTGTTTACTTCTTGTATGGTTAGTTTTGTAAACGTCTTCCAGTTCTTAACTCCAAGATGTGATTGGGAAGTATGTTGTGTTGTGCTGCTTGTAGCTGTTAACTGCTTGCCTCTGAGCTGTTGGATTTCTGACATGAGCTGTGGAAATGAATGTTCTGCTCTTAACATGTTTGTCATGCAAGTCCTGTTAGGAGCTGTGTTGGAGCTGTGACTTTTTAACACTAAAATAACATCTTGCCTGGGGGAAGTGGTTTATGTTTTTCCAGGGAGAAGCCTGGACACAGATACAGGGGGGCTGTACATGAAAGCATCTGTTGTGATGGCCCACAGGAAAGGATGCCAAGAGTTTATCCTTGGCCTGGTGCAGTCTGTAGGCCTGTACCATAAGGACACAGTCTGCACCTTCGGTTTTCCACAGGCACGGTCAGCCTTAAGAACTTTACACCCACCCGGTGCTGCTGCTGCAGAAACCCCTCAATCCTGCTTTCCTTCCCAGTTCTTTGGAAGGACCAGATAGGAGCTTGCCTTCCCCAGAGTCTGTTTTACAGAGTGGGGCAGTTCCTGTTGAGGGAGTAAACCCAGTCACTTGGGGCTGCTTCCCCATTCTTACTGAGTTAATACTGGTTCAGAGAAGTGGTACATAAAGGACACTAACCTCTCAAATGGTTTTAAATGCAATTCTAGGTTTACTGTGTCTGAATCCAAACTAGTTTCAAGAGGATCAGGTCTATGTTTATATCTCTGTGCTGCCTAACCTCCAGATGCTCTCCTGTACGCTGGTTCCCTAGCTATTCTGGCCACCTTTCTGACCCCTGTGCTGGGGCTGTGATGACTAGAAGCAGCTTTCAGCTTTATAAAGTGGTCCAAGGATGGATCCCCCCCCCCCCCCCTCTCTTTTGCCACCCTATCC